>JAAAKG020020778.1:0-20317 GCA_010014905.2 Druon quercuslanigerum | reverse complement strand
TTTTGAAAAATTAAATCTAAGAAAAATGAACTTTATGAAAGCATTAAAATGATTCAAGAAATGTCGAAAAAAGCATGCAAAAGATTTTAAAGCAACATTTGTTAATTTTGCAAAATTAAAAATACAAAAAAATCTGCTTAGGTTTAAAAGATCTGGAGACGATTAGAAAAAAATTGAAGAAAAATATATATTTTTTAAGATTTTGAGAAAGAAGCTTGTTAAGAACTTTTAAAGATTACAAGAGAGGAAAAAAAATCTTATGGTTTTTCGGAAAATGTAAAATCATTTTATTATTCTTAAAAAATAATGAAAAAGATTAAAACAAATTTAAAACTAAATATATATTTTTAAATATTTCAAATTTTTTATTTGGAGATATTTAATTTGCAGAGAATATGTAATTAATGGTTTTAATCATGAAAAATTTTGACAAAAATTAGGCTGAATTTGAAATATTTAAAATAATATTTAGAATGTTAAAAAAATTAGGCAGTATAAGAAAAATTTTTAAAAATCAAATAATTTTGAATATAAAAAAATTTAAGATGGATAAGGGGAATTTTAAAAGATTTTTTATTTTTTGAAAAATTAATTCTGAGATAAATTCACTTTATGAAAGCATTAAAATGATTGAATAAATGTCGAATAAAAAATATTAAAGATTTTAAAGTAAAATTTGTTAATTTTGCAAGATTAAAAAATGCAAAAAATCTGAGTAGGTTTAAAATATCTTGAGACGAAGAAAGAACCTTGTTAAGAATTTTAAAAGGTTACAAGAAAGTAGACGAAATCTTATGATTTTTCGGAAAATTTCAAATCATTTTTTAATTTAAAAACAATTTTTAAGAGAAAATTAAATAATATTTGAAAAGATTTTTAATGATTTCATTATATTGTGAAAAAAATGTAAAAGATTAAAACACATTTTAAACTAAATATAGATTTTTAAATATTTCAAATTTTTCATTTGGAGATATTTAATTTGCAGAGAATATTTAATTAATTATTTTAATCATTTAAAAATTTTGACAAAAATGAGTAAAAATTTGAATTATTTGAAATAATGTTTAAAATGTTAAAAAAATTGCGAAGTATAAGACAAATTTTAAAAATTCAAATAATTTTGGATATAAAAAAAATTTAAGATTTCGATAAAGAAGCTTTGTAAGCATTTTGAAAGTATACAAGAGAGTAAAAAAATTTGATGATTTTTCGGAAAATGTTAAATAATTTTTTAATTAAAAAAAATAATTTTAAGAGAAATTAAAATGAGATTTTAAAAAACTTTTAATGATTTCCTAAGATTGTGAAAAATATTGTAAAAGATTAAAACAAATTTAAAACTGAATTTAGATTTTTTAATATTTCAAATTTTCATTTGGACATATTTAATTTGCAGAGAATATTTAATTAATTATTTTAATCATGAAAAATTTTGACAAAAATTAGGGAAAATTTGAATTATTTGAAATAATATTTAGAATGTAAAAAAAATTTGATGTATAAGGGAATTTTAAAAGATTTTTTATACAAAAAAATCCAAGTAGGTTTAAAATATCTTAAGGTGATTTAAAAAAATTCGAAACAAAATCTATATTTTTAAAGATTTCGAGAATGCAGCTTTTTAAGAATTTTTAAACGCTACAAGAAAGTAAAAAAAATCTTATGATTTTCCGAAAATTTCAAATCATTTTTTAATTTAAGAAAAAATTTTAAGAGAAATTTAAATAAGATTTGAAAAGATTTTTAATGACTTCATTATATTGTGAAAAAAATGTAAAAGATTAAAACAAATTTAAAACTAAATATAGATTTTCAAATATTTAAAATTTATCATTTGAAGATATTTAATTTGCAGAGAACATTTAATTAATTATTTTATTCATAAAAAATTTTGACAATCATTAGGAAAAATTTAAATTATTTGAAATAATATTAAGAATGTTAAAAAAATTGTGCAGTATAAAAAAAATTTAAGAAAATTCAAATAATTTTGAATATAAAAAAAATTTAAGATGGATAATGGAATTTTAAAATATTTTTTTTTTTTGAAAAATTAAATCTTAGAAAAAATTAACTGTAAGAAAGCATTAAAATGATTCAAAAAATGTCGAAAAAGAATGCAAGAGATTTTAAAGCAAAATTTGTTAATTTTGCAAAATTAAAAAATACAAAAAAATCTGAGAAGGTTTAAAAGATCTGGAGACGATTTAAAAAAATTCTAAACAAAATCTATATTTTTTAAGATTTTGAGAATAAAGCTTTTTAAGAATTTTTAAAGTTACAAGAGAGTAAACAAAATCTTATGATTTTCCGGAAAATTTCAAATCATTTTTTAATTAAAAAAAAAAATTTTAAGAGAAAATTAAGTAAGATTTAAAAAGATTTTAAATAATTTCCTAAGATTGCGAAAAATAATGTTAAAGAATAAAACAAACTTAAAACTAAATATAAATTTTTAAATGTTTAAAATTTTTCATTTAGAGATATTTAACTTGCCGAGAATATTTAATTAATTATTTTAACCTTGAAAAATTTAAAAAAAAATTAGAAAAAATTTAAATTATTTAAAATAATATTAAGAATGTTAAAGAATTTGTGCAGTATAAAAAAATTTTTAAAAATTTAAATAAATTTGAATATAAAAAATTCAAGATGGATAATGGAATTTTAAAATATTTTTTTTAAAAATTAATTCTAAGAAAAATGAACTTTATGAAAGCATTAAAATGATTCAAGAAATGTCGAAAAAAGAATGCAAAAGATTTTAAAGCAACATTTGTTAATTTTGCAAAATTAAAAAATACATAAAAATCTGAGCTGGTTTAAAAGATCTTGAGACGATTTAAGAAAATTCTAAACAAAATCTATGTTTTTGAAAATTTCGAGAATGTTACAAGAGAGAAAAAAAAATCTCATGATTTTTCGGAAAATTTCCAATTATTTTTTAATTTAAAATAATTATTTTAAGAGAAAATTAAATAAGAATCGAAAAGATTTTTAATGATTTCCTAAGATTGTGAAAAATAATGTAAAAAATTCAGACAAATTTAAAACAAAATATAGATTTTAAAATGTTTTAAATGTTTCATTTGGAGATATTTAATTTGCAGAGAATATTTAATTAATTATTTTGGTCATGAAAAATTTTAACAAAAATCAGGAAAAATTTGAATTATTTGAAATAATATTTAGAATGTAAAAAATATTGTACAGTATATGAAAAATTATAATAATTTTAAATATAAAAAAAATTAAGATGGATAAGGGAATTTTAAAAGATTTTTTTTTGAAAAATTAAATCTTAGAAAAAATTAACTTTAGGAAAGCATTAAAATGATTAAATAAATAAATCTGAGTCGGTTTAAATGATCTTGAGACGATTTCAAAAAATTCTAAACAAAATCTATGTTTTTTGAAGTTTTCGAGAAAGAAAGTTTTTAAGCATTTTTAAAGGTTACAAAAGAGTGAACAAAATCTTAAAATTTTTCGGAAAATTTCAAATCTTAATTTAATTTAGAAAAATAATTTTAATAGAAAATTAAATTAGATTTAATCAGATTTTTAATGATTTCTTAAGATTGTGAAAAATAAAATAAAATATTATAACAAATTTAAAACTAAATATAGATTGTTAAATTTTCCAATTTTTTTATTTGAATTATTTAAAATAATGTTTAGAATGTAAAAAAAAATTATACAGTTTAAGTAAAATTTAAATAATTTTGAATATAAAAAAATTTAAGAGGGATAAGGGAATTTTAAAAGATTTTTTATTTCGAAAAATTAATTTTAAGAGAAATTCACTTTATGAAAGCATTAAAATGACTAAATAAATGTCGAAAAAAGAATTTTAAATATTGTAAAGCAAAATTTGTTAATTTTGCAAGATTAAAAAATACAACAAAATCTGAGTAGGTTTAAAAGATCTTGAGAAGATTAAAAAAAGTTCTAAACAAATACTATATATTTGAAGATTTTGAGAATGAAGCTTTTTAAGAAATTTTAAAGGTTACAAGAAAGTAAACAAAATCTTATGATTTTTCGGAAAATTTTAAATCATTTTTCAAATTAAAAAAATAATTTTAAGAGAAATTAAAATAAAATTTAAAAAGACTTTTAATGATTTCCTAAGATTGTGAAAAATAATGTAAAAGATTAAAACAAATTTAAAACTGAATATAGATTTTTAAATATTTTAAATTTTTCATTAGGAGATATTTAGCTTGCAGAGAATATTTAATTAATTGTTTAAATCATGAAAAATTTTGAAAAAAATTAGACAAAATTTGAATTCTTTGAAATAATATTTAGAATGTTAAAAAAATTGTGCAATATAAGAAAAATTAAAAAACTTCAAATAATTTTGAATATAAACAAAATTTAAGGTTGATAAAAGAATTTCAAAAGATCTTGAGACGATTTTTTAAGATTTCGAGAAAGAAGCGTTTTAAGAATTTTTAAAGGTTGCAAAAAAAGTAAAAAAATGTGCTGATTTTTCGGGAAATTTCAAATAATTTTTTAATTAAAAAAAATAATTTTCAGAGAAAATTAAATATGATTTAAAAAGACTTTCAATAATTTCTTAAGATTGTGAAAAATAATGTAAAAGATTAAAACACATTTTAAACTAAATATAGATTTTTAAATATTTCAAATTTTTCATTTAAAGATATTTAATTTGCAGAGAATATTTAATTAATTACTTTAATCATGAAAAATGTTGACCAAAATTAGGAGAAAGTTGAATTATTTGAAATAATATTAAAAATGTTTAAAAAATTGTGCAGTACAAGAAAAATTAAAAAAAATTAAAATAATTTTGAAT
Source organism: Druon quercuslanigerum (assembly GCA_010014905.2). NCBI lineage: Eukaryota > Metazoa > Arthropoda > Insecta > Hymenoptera > Cynipidae > Druon > Druon quercuslanigerum. The sequence goes on along the minus strand of JAAAKG020020778.1, from coordinate 15,489 downwards.
ATAAAATAAATTTAAGATGATTAAAAGAATCTTAAAAGATTTTTTATTTTGAAAAATTAATTCTAAGAAAAATTCACTTTATGAAAGCATTAAGTTGATAAATTTTGCAAGATTAAAAAATATTTAAAAAATTTGATCAGGTTTAAATAATCTTAAATTTTGTTGTGAATTTTTGAAGATTTAAATTTTTTGTTAATTTTAAAATTTTTAAGGAGAATAAAACAAGTTTAATGAACTTTCTGGAAAAATTTTAGTTAAATAAGAAACAAATTTGACCAGATATTAAAAAAAAAATTTAATATCAAACGATTTTATACAATTTCGACAAAGATTGTAGAAGATTTAAAAATTAAGACTTTTAATTTTGATTAATTAAGTTCAATCAAAAGTTTTAAAAAAAGCCTAAAAATTTTGAAAAGATTTAAAAGTAATTAATAATTCTAAATTACCTGAGAACAAAAATATTTTTAAAGCAAATTTAAAAAAAAATTAAAATGACTTTTTTATGAAATATTAATTTTCAAAAAATATTTAAAAAGTTGTAAAAAGTTTAAAAAGATTTGAAAATGCGTCAAAAAATAATCCGAAAGATTTATGGCAATTTTTTCATATGCAATATTTGTTTTACTATTTTAGAAAATATCAAAAAATTTTAAAAAACAATTAAGAAAGCATAGAAGATTTAAAAAGATTTAAAAATTATTTAAAATTTTGAACACAATTTAGATTTTGAAGAAGAAGCTTAGAAGTTTTTTTAAGAATTCTGAAAAATTTTAATTAGAATAAACAAATTTTTTAAAGATTTCTGAGGAAATTGCAAATTATTATTTATTTAGGAAAATTTTTATGTTCCGAAAATATTAAAAAATATTTCCTATATTTCCTATATTTCCTATATTAATAAAAAAAAAATATTAGGAAGTTTTCGAAGTTCTAAAAAGATGAAGTATTAACTAAAAATTTAAATGGTTAAAAATTTGTTTAAACAAAATTTAGATTCGGGAAAAATTAAAAAAATGAAGAAGTTTTTTAAAAATTTTGAAAGATTGAAAAAAATAGAAACATTCTTAAGATTTATGGGAAAAATTTAAGTGGTTTTTTTTTTATTCTGCAAAATAAAATTGAAGAAAAGTTAAAAAAAAATTAAATCATTTTCTTAAAATTCATAGGATTTGAAAATTTTTTAAAAATTATAACTATCAGCGAATATTCAAAAAGATGTGAAACAATTTCTAAAATTTTCAAAAATAATCTAAAAGATTTAAGCCAATATTCTCAATTATGCATAATTAACAAATATTTTAGGACCAATTCGAATCACAATTTTAAATAATTATTTTTTGGAAACATGAATTTTTAAAATTTCTAAAAATGCCAAAGGAAGTTCTTTAATTTAAAAAATTTTTTCAGAGTTTGAAAAAAATTTAAGTAAGTTTAAAATATAATTAGAAATTCTAGAAGTTTTAAAAAGATTAAAGATATTTAAGAATTTAAACAATATTTTTGAAAACTTATAAAATATTTTTGAATTATCTCAAAAATTCTAGTGTTTAAAAACATTAAACAAATAAATAGTTATTCGAAAATTTTATTTTGTATTAAGTTGATTGTTTAAAAAATAACTATAATTTGTTTAATTTATGTTATATAATTTTTTAATGTTACAAATATAATAGAATAAATTGATAATTACCCATTTAATTAATTCATTCTAAGTTATTTCATTAGATTTAAAAAAAAATTATTTTAGCAATAATTCATGCTAAATTCCTTGAACTGACTAACCAAAAGTCGACCTTGCCCTCGATCTTCGTGAAGGTCCAGTTGCGCCTCTAACATCTGGAATCTTGAAATTGCGATATATCGTTCGTGAGGAAAAAAAAAAATTCTGACGCACATTTCCTCTCTCATGGAGATTATCATTCCCATTAACCCGGTTAGCCATAGTCTGACCCAAATTCTAAATATTTTGCCTAAGTGAGCTTTCTTGTAAAAAAATTCTTTCAGCCAATTAACCCTTTTTAAATTCATTTTTTGTATTTTTAAAACCCTGTTAATCTTGAATTAATCGCAAATTATTTAAAACTAGGCTCAAGGTTAATTTTAGCATAGCAAAATTCATTTTAGAATAATTAAAATAGAATTTATGAGGATAAATTATGAAAAAAATGTATAATTTTGGAAACTTTGAAAATTTTTGAAAAGCTTATTATTACCAAATCTTTAAAAATCAACAGAAAAAAATTCTTTACAAGTTTTCAATTATTTTAAATTCTTTTTAAAGATTTTAAATATCTTTTTAGCTTACTTGAATTTTTCGTAAATTCAAAGAATTTTTTTGTTATTTTAATTTAATTTAATTAAATTTTTAACTTCAAAATTATGTAAAAAAATTTCTTAGTTTTTTTTTGAAATTTTCAAAAATCTATATTTTATTAAAATTTTGTTTAAAGCATTCGAATTTTTATTTCTTTTGAACCTTTTTGAAACATCTAAAACCTTATAAAAATTTTGAAAATGATTCTCAATTATGCATAATTTAAAATATATTTTAGGACCAATTCGAAAATTTAAAAAAATATTAAAAAATTTTAAATAATTATTTTTTGGAAATATTAATTTTTAAGATTCATAAAAATTCCGAAGCAAGTGTTTTTCTTAACATTTACATTATTTTTAAATCTTTTTAAATCTTTGAAATATCCTTTAAACTTAAGCGAGTTTTAAAAATAATTTTTAAACTTGAAAATTTAAAAATCTGTAGCTGTAAATCTTTTTACTTCTTTTACAAAAATTAGTGAAATGAAATAATTTTTAAAATTGTCAAAAAATATCTGGAAGATTCAAGCCAATATTCTCAACTATGGATAATTTAAAAAATATTTTAGAACCAATTCGAATAATTAAAAAAATATTTAAAAAATTTCTAATAATTATTTGTTGGGAAAATTAATTTGTGAGATTTCTAAAAATTCCGAAGCAAGTGTTTTTATTAACATTTAAATTATTTTGGAACCTTTTTAAATCTTTGAAATATCTTTTAAACTTAACCGAGTTTTAAAAATAATTTTAAACTTAAAAATTTGAAAATCTATGTTTGTAAATCTTTTTACTTCTTTTTCGAAATTTGGGCAAATCATTTAAAAAAATGTTTATTCTCATCCAATTTTCAATTGAAATTTATTTTGAAAATAATAAAAATTTTTGTTCTCTTCTCAAGATTTAAATTATTTTCGAACTTTTTAAAAACTTTTAAATATCTTTTAAAATTAGTCGATTTAAAAATTATAAATCTTGCAAAATTTATTATAACAATCTTCGAGAATCAATCTTCAAGAATCTACAAAAAAAGTAATCTCTAAAAGTTTTCAATTATTTTAAATATTTAAAAAATTTTGCTTTTAGATTTCTCTCATATTATTTTTCGAAATTTTGTAAAATGATTTAAAAAGATTTTAAACCTTATCTAATTTTACCATAAATTTAATTTGTGAAAATAAAAATCATTTGCAAATTTTCCCAAGAAGTTTAGGTTTTATTTTTGAGTTTTTTTGAAACTTTTCAAAATTCATAAAAAGCTTTATTTTAATTCTTCAAGAATATACATTTTATGTAAATTTTTTTTTAATCTTCTCAATATTTAAATTATTATCGAAACTGTCATAAAACTTTAAATATATCTAAAACTTACTCGATTAAAAAAATAATTTTGCAAAATGGAGAATCTTTGTTTTAATTTTCTATACTTTTTTATTCTTTTGAAACGTTTTGAAATTCTTAAAAAAGCTTATTTCTTCGAAATCTTTGAAAATATAAAAAAATGTCATGTTTACAAGTTTTTTTATTATTTTGAAAATTTCTAAATATCATTTACGCTTACTCAAATATTTAAAAACAATTTTAGTATTTTAAAATTCAATTTTTTTGTTTTTAAATTGTTTAAATTCCTTCTCAAAATTTTAGAAAATCATTAAAAACCTTTCAAAATGATATCCAATTTTGTCCTAAACCTAATTTTAAAAAATGAAAAATTAAATTTTTTTCACTTTCTTGAAATCTTTCAAAATTCTTAAAAACCTTCTTTTTTGAAATCTTTAAAAATATACATTTTGTTTGAAGTTTCTAAAAATGGTTTTGAGATTTAAATTATTCCCGTAATTTGTTAAAGCCCATAAATGTGTCTCAAACTAAATCAATTTAACAAAATTAATTTTCTAAAATTAAAATTCTTTGTTTTAAATACTTCTACTTTTCTTATTTATTTGAAACGTTTCCAAATTTGTAAAAAAGCTTATTTTTTCGAAATCTTTAAAAATATACAAAAAGTTCAATCTTTAGAAGTTTTTGTTATTATTTCTTTATCTTTTTAAAATTTATAAATTTCTCTTCCGCTTATTCGAATATTTAAAACAAATTTTAGTCCTCTAAAATTGAAAATTTTTGTATTAAAACTTCTACATTATTTTTCGAAATTTCAGAAAATCATGGAAAAACCTTTAAAAATCCAATTTTTTCATAAACTTAATTTTTCAAAATAAAAATTATTTGAAATTTTTACATGAATCTTAAACAATTTTTTTGACTTTCTTGAAATCTTTAAAAATTCTTACAAACTTTCTCTTTTAAAATTTTTTAGACTATAAACTTTCTTTGAAATAAAAAATACTTTTAAATATTCCCATGAATCTTAAGAAATAATTTTTATTCTTATAATAATTTAAAAATTCTTAAAAATTCCAAGAATTTTTTGGCAAAGCTGTATTCAAATTTCTAATTTCACAATCTTTTTTGTGTTCATCAATTCTAGTTTTTAATCTCCTACCTGTATCACCTATATAAACTTTATTGCAACATTTACATTTAAACAAATAAATAACACGTCAGAAAAATTTTTAATGCCATCACTTTCTTTTTGAATAAATGATGATTTAAAGTATAATGGTTCTGGAATTAAACATTCATATTCAATTTGTTAATAAACTTCTTAAACGATTTTTTTCATTAAACCAATTTTATGACACAATAAATTATCTGAATCAAGAAGGTGTTTTGCATCAATGTGTTAATAAATCACTATTTGTTTTAATTATTTGCAAATAAAGAAATTTAATAACATCATCAATTTCACTTTCAGAGGTGTATTTAATTCTATCTTCTATGCTAATAAGTACATTTAAAAAAAACAACATAAATTTCGTCAGAAGGAACGTATCTTTTTATAAAGAATAGGTGTACATCAGATTTATTATTTCTTGGAAATCAGTGCCATTAAAAACTGTTCCAATGACTATTAGGAATTGATTCTTAATTATTGTTGTTTAATTATGATTTAAAATAATTTTTTCTACAAATAAATCTAATACAAGACATAGTGGGATGTTCTCAGACATTGAAATATTTAATTTACATTTAATTTTCATTAATTTTCTAAATTTCAAAAAAATAAATTCAAAAACAATTGTAGATTAGAGAATGAAAACTTAGTAAAAAATATTTAAAAATTAACTGAACATTCAAATCACTCAAACTGTTGTTTATTTATAATTATACCTGGCAGCTCTTGTAGTAAGTTCTTTGAAATTTAAAGTACAAACAACGAGTCGATTGCAGCAAATATTTTTATTTATTGAAATCAGGTCTTTAGTTTTTATCATAGCAACTAAAGGTTTAAGATTAAAAAGATGTTTATATATGTATGAAATAAATAAATTTTTGATGAGATCGCTAAAACTTTGGCTTTGGGTAACAAATTGTTATAGTGGAAGATTTTCAAAAGGAACTCAAATATTCCATTCTTGGGAAAGCTGTTTAGGGTAATTTAGCTGTTGCAGCTAAGAGATGAATATAAAAAATAGTTAAAAAAATTCTCAGGAATGGTATTCTTTACAAAAATATAAAAACCAATATGGTTCCAACAATTAAAAATAAATTTATGTGTTGTGAATGTGCTGCAGAAAAAGGTTATACTCTCCCAACCACAAACCAAATATAACCTGGAGAACTGCCCTTTCTATAGTTATTTTTTTCTGTTCACAGTTTATCTAAATATATTTAAAAATTTGTAAAATCAGATTCCATAAATGCTAGTATGTTTATATAAAATAGTCGGTAACTGAAAAAAGTACTAAAAAACATTAATGTACCGAAAGCCCATTAAATAACTTCCTTAAGATGTTGTGTTGATGTTTGATAGAATACCACTTGATCTTGCTTTCGGTTGGATTGAAGAAAAATTTATTTTAAATCATAAATTGACAAAAATAACACAGAATCAATTATTAAAAACCAATGAAGCTGTTTTCAATGGAACTGCTTTACCTTTTAAGATTAAATTTCATCATAAACTATTGGGTTGTCTTATGGTTTTTCGTTTATCCCCAGATGTTCTTTATAATAATATAAAAACTAGTATTATTCCAGCAATTAAAAATAAATGTAAAAATATAGTTTTAGACAGGAAAATAACAGATTAATTAATTATCAATTTGCATACCGTTTAGAATTCACAATAGTGTTGTAGCAAAAGCTTATATTCTGCCAGGCCCAAAACAAATCTATTTTGGAGAACCGTTGTCTCCATAGTTTGGTTCCTAAACTTAAAACTTTTCTAAATATATTTCAAATATTATCAATTTTTTTAATTACTAGTTCGTCTGTAAAAAAATAGTTCGGAACTTTTAAGGATGTTCTAAAAAACATTAATGTTCCTAACAGCAATTCAATAGTTTCCTTTAGATATTATGTCGATGTTTGATAGCATCCCATTAGATGTTACTTTAGGTTGCATTAAAGAAAAACTTATTTTAAATAATAGCTTAATTAAAGTAACTAACAATTAATTAGCCACTGAGCTAGAAGGGTCCTGAAATTGTTTTCAGTAGTGTTTTTTCTTTAAGGAAGAAACTTTATTAACAAATATCGGGTTCTCCTATAGGTTTGACCTCATCACCAGATATTCTCTAAAAAAAATTTAAAAATCTAGCATGGTTCCAACATTTAAAAATAAATGTAATGATATAGCTATTTGATGAGAAACAAGATTAATTAATGATAAATGTGCATAGCATTTAAAAACTCACAATAGTGTTTTAGCAAAATCTCATGCCCTCACAACCACAAAACAAATCTAACTTGGAGAACCGTTGTCTTCGTAGTTGGTTTCTAAACTTAAAATTTGTCTAAATATATTTCAAATATTATAAGCTAGTTTTTATAAGCACTAGTTCGTCTACAAAAAATAGTTTGGAACTTTTATGCATGTTTTAAAAAACATTAATGTTCCTAACAGCCATTCGATAATTTCCTTTAGATTGATTAGCATATCATTAGATGTCACTTTAGGTTGCATTGAAGGAAAACTTATTTTTAATCATTAATTAATAAAAGTGACTCACAATTTATTATTTATAGCCACTGAAATTGTTTCCATTAATTTTTTCTCTTTTAGGAAGAAATTTTATCAACAAATATCAGTTTGTCCTATATGTTTGTCTTTATTCCCAGATATTGTCTATGAAAATATAAAAGCTAGTATGGTTCCAACATTTAAAAATAAATGTAATGACATAGCTATTTGGCGAGAAAAAATATTAATTATTTATTAATGTGCATAGCGATTAAAAACTCACAATAGTGTTGTAGCAAAAGCTTATGGTCTCCCAAACACAAAACAAATCTAACTTGGACAACCATTGTTTGCATAGTTGGTTCATTTAATTAAATTTTTCTTGAATATATTTTAAATATTTTAAACCAGTTTTTATAACCCCTAGTTTGTCTGTAAAAAAATAGTTCAAACCTTTTAAGGATATTTTAAAAAACAATAATGTACTGAACATCAATTCAACAGTTTCCTTTAGATATTGTGTCGATCTTTGATAGCATCCCATTAGATTTCACTTTAGGTTGCATTAAAGGAAAACTTATTTTGAATCATAACTTGATAAAAGTAATTAACGATTAATTATTAATAGCCACTGAAATTGTTTCCAGTAATGTTTTCTCTTTTCAGAAGAAATTTTATCAACAACTATCGGGTTGTCCCATAGGTTTGGCAATATATCTAGATATTCATTATAAAAATATAAAAAACTAGTATGGTTCCAACATTTAAAAATAAATGCAACAATATAGCTATTAGATTAAAAAAAGATTAATTAATGATGAATGTACCTAGGATTTTAAAACACACAAGAATGTTGTAGCAAAAGCTTATGCTCTCCCAACCACAAACCAAATCTAACTTGGAGAACCATTTTTTCCATAGTTAGTTCTTCTGTTTACAATTTACCTGAATATATTTTAAATATTTTGAAACCAATTTTTATAAGCACTAGTTAGTCTGTAAAAAAAAGTTTGGAACTTTTAAGAATGTTCTAAAAAACATTAATATACCTAACAGCAATTCAATAGTTTCCTTTAGATCGATAGGATACCATAGATGTCACTTTAGGTTGCATTAGAGGAAAACTGATTTTGAATCATTACTTAATGAAAGTAATTAACATTTAATTATTAATAACCACTAAAGTTGTATCCAGGTATGTTTTTTCTTTAAGGAAAAAAATTTGTCAGCAAATATCGGGTTGTCCTATAGGTTTGGCCTTATCCCCAGATATTCTCTATAAAAATATAAAAAACTAGCATGGTTCCAACATATAAAAATAAATGGAATGATATAGATATTACATAAGAAAAAAGAATAATTAATGATGAATGTATATAGCGATTAAAAACTCACAATAATGTTGTAGCAAAAGCTCATGCTCTCACAAATACAAAACAAATCTAACTTGACGAACCGTTGTTTCCGTAGTTGGTTCGGAACTCAAGGATATTCTAAAAAAGATCAATGTACCTAACACCAGTTCAATAGTTTTCTTAACATATTGTGTCGCTCTTTGATAATATCCCATTAGATGCCACTTTAGGTTGCATTAAAGGAAAACTTATTTTAAATCATTGCTTGATAAAAGTAACTTAAAATTAATTATTAATAGCTACTGAGCTAAGAAGCCACTGAAATTGTTTCCAGTAGTGTTTTCTCTTTAAGGAAGAAACTTTATCAACAAATATCGGGTTCTCTTATAGGTTTGACTTTATTCCCAGATATTCTCTAAAAAAAATTTAAAAATCTAGTATAGTTCCAACATTTAAAAATAAATGTAATGATATAGCTATTTGGCGAGAAGAAAGATTAATTAATGATGAAGTAGCATAGCGTTTAAAAACTCACAATAGTGTTGTCGCAAAAGCTTATGCCCTCCCAAACACAAACGAAATCTAACTTGGACAATCATTTTTTCCATAGTTGGTTCTTCTACTTACATTTTGCCTACATATTTTTCAAATATTTTAAAGCTAGTTTCTATAAGGACTAGTTCGTCTATAAAAATAATTCGGAACTCAAGGATATTCTAAAAAAGATCAATGTACCTAAAACCAATTCAATAGTTTTCTATGATATTGTGTCGCTGTTTGATAATATCCCATTAGATGTGACTTTAGGTTGTATTAAAAGAAACATTATTTTAAATCATAACTAAATAAAAGTAACTAAAAATTAATTAGCAACTGAGCTAGAATGGTCCTGAAATTGTTTCAAATAGTGTTTTCTCTTTAAGGAAGCAACTTTATCAACAAATATATGGTTGTCTTATAGACTTGGCTTTATCCCAAGATATTCAATATAAAAATATTTAAAAACCAGTATAGTTCTAACATTTAAAAATTAAGGTAATGATATAGCTATTTGATGAGAAAAAAGATTAATTAATGATGAATGTACATAGCGTTTTAAAACTCAAAATAGTGTTGTAGCAAAAGCTAATGCTCTCCCAAACACAAACCAAATCTAACTTGGAGAACCATTGTCTCCTGGTTCTTCAAATTAAATTTTGTCTAAATATATTTCAAATATATTATAAACCAGTTTTTATAAGCACTAGTTCGTCTGCAAAAAAATAGTTTGGAACTTTTAAGGATGTTCTAAAAAACATTAATGTTTGATAGCATCCCATTAGATGTGACTTTAGGTTGCATTAATGAAAAAATTATTTTAAATTATAACTTAATAAAAGTGACTAACAATTAATTAGCCACTGAACTAGAAAGGTCCTGAAATTGTTTCCAGTAGTGTTTTTTCTTTAAGAAAGAAACTTTATTAACAAATATCGGGTTCTCCTATAGGTTTGACTTTATCACCAGATATTATCTAAAAAAATTTAAAAATCTAGTGTGGTTCCAACATTTAAAAATAAATGTAATAATATAGCTATTAGGTGAAAAAAAGATTAATTTATTATAGCATTTTAAAACTCAGAATAGTATTGTAGCAAAAGCTTATGCTCTCCTAACCACAAACCAAATCTAACTTAGAGAACCATTGTTTCCATATTTGCTTTATCTACTTACATTTTGCCTAAATATATTTCACATATTTTAAAACAAGTTCTTATAAGCACTAGTTAGTTTGTAAAAAAATAGTTCGGAACTTTTAAGAATGTTCTAAAAAACATTAATGTACCCAACATCAACATTCAATAGTTTCCTTTAGATATTTTGTCGATGTTTGATAGCATCCCATTAGATGTCACTTTTCATTAATAGCCACTGTAACAGTTTCCAGTACTGTTTTCTCTTTCAAGAAGAAATGTTATCAACATCTATCAGCTTGTTCCATAGGTTGTCCCAGATATTCTTTATAAAAATATTTAAAGCTAGTATGGTTCCAACATTTAAAAATAAATGTAATTATATAGCTATTAGATAAAACAAGATTAATTAATGATAAATGTGCAAACCTCTGAAAAACTCACAATAGTGTTGTAATAAAAGCTTATGCTATCACAAATGTTTACAAACCAAATCTAACTTGGAGATCCGTTGTGCCTACAGTTCTCCTACCTAAAATTTATTTTAACAAATTTCAAAGTTTTTTAAAACAGTTTTTATAAACACTGTTGGTTATATAAAAAATATTTTGGAACAAAAGGATATTTTAAAAAACGTCAATGTAACTAAAACATGTTTACTAATTTCCTTAAGATGTTGTGTCGATCTTTGACAGCTTCCAACTAGATCTTGCTTCAGACTGCATTGCAGAAAACCTTATTTTAAAACATAACTAAAAAAAATAACCAAGAAGAAATTGTATCAACAACTATTGGTTTGTTCTACGGGTTTGGTTTTATACCAATATAATCTTTGCAAATATACGAAAAATATTATACCGTTTAAAAACTCAAAATAGTGTTGAAGCTAAAGCTTGTGCTCTCCTAACCACAACACATTACTCTTTATAAATACTAGTTTGTTTATAAAAAAATAGTTAAAAGCCTAAAAACTTTCTAATAAACATTGATGTACTTAAAACCCATTCTATATTTTCCTCAGATGTTGTGTCCATGTTTGATAGCATCCCAATAGATCAGACTGCATTGCAGAAAATTTTATTTTTAATCATGAATTAAAAAAATTAATAAAAATTACTTATTTATAGCCACAAGAACTTTGTTTGATGGTACTGTATTCTCTTTTAAGATGAAATTCTATCAACTAATATCTGGTTGTCCTATGGGTTTGGTTTTATACCAAGATATTCTTTAAAAATTTAAAAACTAGTATGCTTCTAACGATTGAAAATAAATGTAATGATGTAGCTATTAGGCGAAAAAACAAAATATTATTTCATGATCAATGTTCGTTTATAAAATATATTTGAAAACTTAAAAATGTTCTAAAAAACATAAAATTATAGAAAGTGCTTTCAATAGTTTCTTTAGATATTCTGTTGATATTTTATAGCCACTAGAACTGCTTTTAATGGTACTGTTTTGTCTTTTAATAACAAATTCTTCTATAAACAAATAACGAGTTATCCTATGAGTTCCCCTTTATTTTCAGTAGTTTTTAATTTTGTTTTACAAGACTTTGAAAACAAGAACTATTGATTTATTAAAACTTACACCTATTCTTTATAAAAGAGATGTTGATGATATTCTCGCAATTGTGTCTTCTGACAAAATTTGTCTTTTTTAAAATATCTCTAATAGCATAGAAGAGATAATGAAATTCACCCATGAGATTGGTACAAAAAAATCTTCTGGGTCTGAAAGGTATCTTAATTACTATTCACATCATTTAGTTGGTCATAAAATTGATTTATTAAAAGGTTAATTGATAGATGTGTTAAATTGACCTGCAATTTAGAAAGGACAATTTAAGTCAATTGGAAAGAGCATTAGATATATAATAGTAATAGTGAGAAAAACAAATGGATTTATACTTATAATTTTGACCTAATAAATTCTTTAAAAATTTAATATCAATGTTTATTTCGAAAAAACTAATATTTTATAAAGTTATTTAATAAAGAATAAAAATAGTGATAGCGTTTAAAAGTTGTCTAATGCTAATTATTTAATTAAATTGAAAATTTATTTATTTGGTTGATAACTTAACTATTTGATTGAAAATTCGTATTATTTGGTTAAAAATGAATTTGTTTATGTCAAAATTTAATAATTGTATTGTTGGTTGAAAAATCTTGTTTGGTTGAAAATTTAGTAACAATAAAACTATTTAGTTTGATTGTATTTTTATTTTCAGTTAAAAATATATTTTTTTGTTTAAGTATAATTCATCTATTTTGTTGATAATTGGCCTTTTTTGGTTGAATTTGATTGTTTTTTTTCGAAAATTAAAATCTTTTCTAGTTGAAATATCAACTAGGAAATTTTTCGTTGAGAATTCATCTTTTACATTTGAAACTCTAATACTTTGTAAAAAATTATTTATTTTGATTGACGATTCAGCATTTTAGTTACAAAAAATTTTTCGTTTAAAAATGTATTTATTTTTTAAATTCTTTTTTTTGTGATTGAAAGTAAATTTTTCTAACTGAAGATTTGACTCTACTATTTTAGGTTAAAACTGTAACTTTTCTACTTTTCGTCTTATTTGGTTGAAAATAAATATTTTAAACTGAAATTAAACTATTCTAGTTCTATTATTAGTTTAAATTGATCTTGTTTAGTCGAAAATCAACTATTTAGTTTAAAATTAATTTTTTGAAAAGAATTAATTTTATGGATCAAAATTGAACTGCCTTATTAAAAATTAGTTTTTTTATTGAAAATCTTCTTTTATATTTAAACAATCATTTATTGTTTTGACAATTCGTATTTTTGGTTCAAATCTTTTTGCGTAGAAAGTTCAACGGTTTTGTGAAAAAAATTCGCCTTTTTTTCATTAGAATGTTTTTTTGAAAATTAAAATATTTTTTATTTGAAATATCAATCATTACATTTTTCGTTGAGCATTCATGTTTTATAACTGATAATTGAAGTACTTTGTTAAACATTTTTTTTTGGTTAAGGATTCGTCATTTCACTAATAAAAATTTTTGGTTTAAAATTTATCTATTTTGTTAATAAATTAATTTTTTTACTGAAAATTGTACTGTTCCATTTTTTTGGGTTTCTAGTTAACAATAAAATATTTACTAAAAAATTAATGTAGTTTTTTAAAAATTCATATTTGTTTTGGTTGAAGATTTATCTATTTTGCTAAAAATTATTTTTTCATACTGCAAATTTAACTGTTTTATTTTTTATTGAAAATTCATATTTTCTAGTTAAAAATTCAAAGAATTGTTTAAAAATTTCTGTATTTTGTTTAAAATTCCTTTTTTTGTTTTTTAAAATTATTTTTTCTCACTGAAATTTTAATTATTCCATTTTTCGGTACATAAATATATTTTCTAGTTAAAAATTCAATCATTTAATTAAAAATTAATGTATTTTGTTAAAAATTCCTCTTTTAGATTGAAGATTAATCTATTTTGTCGAAAATATTTTTTTCTAGCTGAAAATTTACCTGTTCAATTTTTCTTTAAAAATTTATCTATTTTTTTAAACTTAATTTTTCTAACAAAAAATTTAACTGTTCCATTTTTTGTTTAAAGAATTATCTTTTCTAGTTCAAAATTCAACTATCTGGTTGGTTGAAAATTCATGTATTTTGTTAAAAATTCTTCTTTCTTGGTCGAAGATTGATCTTTTTTTTGAAAATTAATATTTCTCATTGTCAATTTAATTTTTTCAATTTTCATAAAAAATTGATCCTTTCTAGTGTCAAAATTCAACCAATTGTTTTAAAATTCATGTATTTTTTTGAAAATTCCTCTTTTTTTGGTTGAAGATTGATCTATTTCGTTGAAAATATTTTTTTCTCGCCGAAAATACACCTGTTCAACTTTTCGTTAAAAATGTATCTATTTTTTTTATACTTAATTTTTCTAACAAAAAATTTAACTGTTCCATTTTTTGTTTGAAGAATTATCTTTTTTAGTTAAAAAAACAACTATCTGGTTACAAATTCATGAATTTTTTAAAAAACTCTTCTTTCTTGGTTGAAGACTTATCTATTTTTTTGAAAATTAGTATTTCTAATTGTCAATTTAATTTTTGCAATTTTCATTAAAAATTGATCTTTTCTAGTTAAAAAAATTTAACCAATGTTTAAAAATTCATGTTGTCACTGCAAATTCAATTGTTCAATTTTTGTTTAAAAATCTTTTCTAGTTAATAATTTAACTATTTGGTGGAAAATCCATATTTTTATGTTAAAGATTTATTATTTTATTGAAATCTAATTTTTCTATTGCAAAATTCATCTTTCCATTTTTTCATAAAAATGCCTATTTTTTGATGAAAATTTATCTCTTTTGTGGAGACTTAATTTTTCTTAATAAAAATTTAACTGCTCTTTTTTTTTAAAGAAATGATCTTTTCTAGTTAAAAATTCCTCTTTTTTGGTTGAAGATTTATCTATTTTGTTAAAATTCTCGAATAATAAAATTCCCGAATTATAAAATTCCCGAATATTAAAGGGACGACAGAAAAATCCCGAAAAATAAAATTCCCGACATTGTAAAATTCCCAAACAATAAAATTCCCGAAATGTAAAATTTGTGAATTTAAACAATTACAATTTTTTCATAAATATGTTTTATTGATTACAAATGCAATAATGAAATTTTTATTTTTTTAAAACAATTTTTCATGTTTAAAATTTCGAAAATATTTATTTGAGTTTAAAATAACAATAATTTGTGATAAAATAATTCTGGATGACGCTTTTTTTTAATTTGCATAGTTTTAAAAAAGATAAAAAAAGCGTTGGCAAAAGTCGAAATTTAAAATTACATATATTTTTTTTTTTTAAATCGATATAGGGTACGATTTTTTTTACATCTACTAAATTTGACTAGATTTGCCCCTTAAACCAAAAAAATCACCCACTGTTTTCATCATATCTTAAAACGATTTTCAAAAAAATATATATAAATTTAAAATTCGATTTTTGCAAACGCTTTTTGTATTTTTTAAAAATACTATTCAAATTAAAAAAAAAATTGTTACCCCGAAATATTTTATTTAACATTATTAGTATTTTAGATTCAAAAAATAATTTTTGAATTATTAA
>JAAAKG020020767.1:0-20317 GCA_010014905.2 Druon quercuslanigerum | reverse complement strand
GAGATCCCTTTTCAAATTAATGGCTTTATGAAGCTACTTTCATCTTTTTATTAGTAATTATGTAAAAATGAGTTAATCCCTGTGTTTATTCGAAAACTGTTTTAAAAGACAAACTACATAATCCTGTAACAGATTCTGATGGTTATAATAAAAAACACTTCAAAAACTGTTTTAGAAACACATACTAGATAATCCTGTCCCTAATTCTGATTATTAAAAACACTTTAAAAATTCTATTTTCTATATTGTTTTTGAACTGCAAATAATTAAAAATGAGTACGAACAGAAAAGAATTATTTTGGATGTGCAGCGTGTAAAATCTCGACGTAAACTTTCTTCTTTAAGCGAAAGAAAACTTCTCAGAGATTGATAAATTTTCAAGAAGAAATACTTGTTACATAAGGAGGGAAAACAAAGAGAAAGAAAGAGAGACAGAGAGTCAAAAGGGGACAGAAATGCGAACGAAAATTTTTAGTGTTTACTCTTGTTAAAAAAACGGTAAAGAACTCAATTTTTACGAGAGACACTAATTCATCTTGACCCAGACAACTTTTAATAGGACACATGTTGACCAAAGTTTTGAAACTGGATTTAAAAGAGGAATGCATTTTTTATGAATTTCTCGAAAAGTAGTTTTTAACTTCTTATTTTATTTAGTAATATGAAAAAGAATCGAAAATCCTTCATTATGAAATAAACGATTAAAACTATAAATATGGGATTGCAATAATTAAAGAAATGTAATAAAAACTTAACTAAAAAACGTAACTAAAACATGATATTCATAGACTATACTAGAAAAAAGCAAAAAACATTCAAAAAACCATGAATCTAAAATAATATTCTTACTAAAAAAGAAAAATCACACAACGTAAACATGGAGGTATTGTTATAATTATAATGGTAAAAATGTGAAGGTACTCAATAGTACTCGATAGTAGATATAGTGCACTTTTTTTTAAATAAGTTTTGTGGTGATTGTACATTTTAAATTATATAAATGTGTTCATCTCATTTGTGACCTTATTCTTTGAATAAGTATTTAGGATGACATCTTAAAAATATTCTCTTATAGCAATATAATAAAAATACAATATACTGTAATAAGACTCTCCGACCCCTCACGCAGGAGGGTGATTCCCGGCCGGAAGTCTGCAATCGTCAAGCGTTCGCTCCGGACTCTGGCCAGAGGGTACGTCTTGAGGATCACCAGTTGACCTCCTTCTCATGGGGGTACGGTACGTTCTCAACCCGTCGAGCTGTCGCTCCGGTCTCCGGGCGGAGGCTAAATCTCGAAGGTTGATGACTGACCGCTTCCCACGAGGCGTACGGTTTACAGACATCCTATGTGTATATTTTTCTTTGTTTCTCTTTTTTTATTATTTTGATTTCATTTTTGACTACTAATACTAGAGATGGAAAGGCATAGGCAATCAGGATACGCAAATTATAGTATAAAACAAAGATACATATTTATTTATAAAACTGTGAAAACTGAACGCTTCGATAGTACGTATATATTCTATCATTCATGTCTATTATCTTTCTTGTTCTGTGTACATGTATGTTTTTTTAAAATCTCGCGTTTAAATCTATCTAATTTAAGCCTATATTAAATGCTAAGAATCTGTGCCAACCAATCCGTCGGGTTAGGATTTCTCCAGACAAAGCTGACGGATACCCAGGTACTCTTAGTTGAGTTAATCAAGATGAGGAACGCTCCAGATGAAACTGGTGGATGCCTCTTGTACGCTCCAAAGGCTTGGAGGATTGCTCGCCAGTCAGGCTTGCGCACGAGTGACGTTCTCTGGCCGTGCGCGTCCTCTTATGGGCCGCTCCCCTCCTTGGCTTGCGCTGGGCGGTGTTTGAAGGCCCTGCAGCGGAGACCGCAGGTCTATCCCATTGGCCGTATCCAGTCACGTGCCCTTTTGACTCGACCGGGTGGGGCTTACGGAACGCATTCAGCCGTGGCTGACCGTCGTTTCACGAGCTTTCGATGTGGAGAACGCCGAATAACGTTAACTGCGTGTTGTAATACTCAAAAGCTTAAGAATATATAAAATGATGAAAATTATTAAAATTACGATGGTACTCAATGGTACATAATAAGAAAATGCACATATTTTTAAAGTATGGCAATCATCCTCAGAAAACTTTCGTGTAAATGTAATGAGGGTATAGTGAACTTATTTTTGATAAGTTTTATGGTTATTTTGTATTACCAATTGTATAAAATATTTATCACATGAATATTTGACACATGGTTCATTCTAACCAATGTATTTAGATTATTATATTATCAATAACATTGAAAATTAATGATCCAAACATAATACATTTCTATATATTTCTAACATCAGAATATTGTTATTTATTTTATTTCAATTTTTAATATTTTATAAATATAAGAATCTATTTAAAAGATTTCTTCTACGAAAATTTAGGTAACATTAACAACTCAATTAAAAGAAATCATACGATATTTATAAGCAAAACCTATAGATTGGAAAAGAATTATTTGTTTAGCGTCTCTCTTTAAATTTTTGTATTTGAGATTGGAAAATAATCAAATTTTTTAATAATAATTTTATGAATTTTTCTCTTCCTGATTAAATAATGTATTAGAAACTTATTACAACGGCTTTTGTACAAAAATTTACTTTTTATTATGTTAAAATTGTGCTTAAATTAGGAAATAAATTAAATTAAATTAAGTGAAATAAATTAATAAACTATGAAGTGAATGATATATTTTTTGCACTTCCGGATTAAATAATATATTAGCAACTTATTATAACGGTTTCTGTGCTAAAAATTACAACTAACCATTTTAAAATTGTGTTTAAGTTAGTAAATAAATTAAATTAAATTAGGTAAAAAAAATCATAAATTATTAAGCGAATAGTGTATTTTTTGCACTTTTTGATTAAATAATACATGAGCAACTTATTATAACGCTTTTTGAAACAAAAATTACAATTCATTATTCTAAAATCTGCCTTAAGTTAATAAATTAATTAAATGAAGTCAAATTAATTAATTAACTATAAAATTAATAATGTATTTCACGCTCTGCCATATTAAATAATTAATTAGCAACTGATTATAACGGTTGCTGTACCAAAAATTACAATTCACCATTTTAAAATTGTGTTTAAATCAGTAAATAAATTAAATTACATTAAGTAAAATAAATGAATGAACTACAAAATAAATAATGTATTTTTAACTCTTATCGAGTACATAATATATTAGCCACTAATTATAACGGTGTTTGTACCGAAAATTACAATTCACCATTTTAAAATTGTGTTTAAATTAGTAAATAAATTAAATTAAATGAAGTAAAATTAATTAATTAACTGTAAAATGAATAATTTTTTTTTGCTCTTCCTGATTATATAATGTATTAGCAATTAATTATAACGGTTTCTGTACCTAAATTTACTATTCACCATTTTGAAATTGTGTCTGTGTGGCTTAGCTTTACGTAACTGTCCCAGTAATGGTCGGTTTACTTTGTGGAGATAATGATAATCGAGCTAAATTGCACTGGCAAGACAATTGAGGCTGATTATCTAATTATTAAATCATGCCTTCGAGCGTTTTAACGATGCGCTTTTTCTATTTTTCCGTACGCTTGGAATATGCATCGTAATTGGATTGTACTTTGCGTGGAAAGCGGAAAGCTCGCGCCGATACGTGCCTCTGAAAAAACACCCAGGTAGTAATGCAAAATAAATACGAAGGACAATGCGTGTCGCAACTTACAATTGTGTGATAACGAGTCCGACGGTATTCTGCGCGTCATGCATCCCTTTCCCTCTCATTCTTTTCAAGCTCGGCTTATATTTCCATTTATGCGCGACATTGAATAGTAATAAATTTCAATCAAATATTTACACGTCTGTCGTTAATAATTGAGCACGCACAATCGCTCGAGATAATTCGAAATACGCTTCACTTTTTTTAAAAATAATTTTCCGAATATTTTTAGTATTTACTAGACTGCCATGTGCGCGCGATTACTTTTTTATTCATTTTTGTCATTTACCCAATTTTCGAATAACATTTTATTTGTTAAAATTTTTTACAAAGTTTCGCTGAATTAAAATCTGAAATAAAATATTCAATGAATCTACACTCACTGTTGGAAATATCTGTAGGAATTTTCAGAGACCTGCTTGATGCAGAAACCGTTTCTAAATTTTCCTGAACTGTAACCGAAATTTCACCAACGGA
This sequence comes from Druon quercuslanigerum, assembly GCA_010014905.2. Taxonomy (NCBI): domain Eukaryota; kingdom Metazoa; phylum Arthropoda; class Insecta; order Hymenoptera; family Cynipidae; genus Druon; species Druon quercuslanigerum. Next base: position 16,075 of record JAAAKG020020767.1, on the reverse strand, counting down.
AACTGCATACAACTCCAGTCGAATATTTTAGAAAATTCTGTTAAAGTTTAGGAATTTTCAGTTACTCTAGCTGAAAATTACAAAAGGTTAAAAAAATTTCTTCGGTTCGTTAATTTTAATAATAGTTTAATAATAATTTAATATTTTATTAAATTTTTTATAAATAATAAACGTAAGTAATTTTTTCGTATAAAATTCAATCTTTAAACAAAAAATATGAATTTTGCACAAAAAAATGACTTCTTAACAAATTGATTAGCGCAAATTTAAAAAATAAAAAGTTGAATCCTCAATTAGAGAAAAAGTAGAATTTTTATGAAAAAAAATTAAATTTATACTAAAACAGATGAATTTTTAACTTAAAAAGACAAATCATTAAAGAATAGTTAAATTTTCAGACAAAAAAAGACTTAAATTTTACTTTTCGGCATAAAAATATTAGTTTTAAATAAGAAATAAATTTTCTGTGATGATAGTTGCATTTTCTACCAAAAAATATAAGTTTTAAACAAAACAGTTAAAAATTTAACAAAGAAAGCAAGACTTAAACAAAATTCCTGAATTTTAAACCAAGCCGTTGCATTTTTATCGAAGAAAGATGCAATTTCTAGTACAATAGATTAATTTGTTTGATAAAAAGAAAAATTTTCGAAAAATATTTGAACTTTTACCCATAAAAATTTCAGTTTGACTTTTTAGCATCAATTTATGAGATTTAAGAAATAAGTTCAACACAAAAATGGAATTTTCGACGAAGAAGGATGACTTTCTAACAAAATTGATGAATTTTTAAACAAATAGTAAAATTCATAACCAGAAAGGTAGTTTTTATCTTCACATTTTATATCATTTTTATTTTTAAGACAAATATACACTGAAAATTAATATTAAAATTAATGATCCAAATAATATTGTCTCTATATATTACATGCTTTGAGAAATTTGCACACAAAATTTAGACAAAATGTTATTTTATTTTTTATACATAATGTATGTATTTAGTTTTTGGTAAAAAAAATTGAATTTTCAGCAAAAATGATTTCTTAGAATTCAAATAAATTCTTAGAATTTTGCCCCTTTAAATTCTTTTAAAGCTTTTTTAATCTCTTCAAACAACATGAATTATTCTGAGTTTTTCTAAGTCTCTTCTATTCTCTGAATTCTACTTAATTCTCTGAATTTTAAAACAAATTTACTTCTTCTTAAACAAATTCTTAAGAGTCCAAAAATTCTTAGAATTGTGCTGCTTTGAATTTGTTGAAATTTTTTTAAATCCTCTTGAAACAACATGCATTATTTGCAATTTATCCAAGTCTTGTATAATCTCTAAATCATAGTCAATTCTCTGAATTCTTTGAATTTCTTTAATTCTTCTGAAATGAGTTCTTAGAATTTAAATGAATTCTTATAATTGTGCTCATTTAAAGTCATTTAAAATTTTTTAAATCTCTTGAAAGAACATGCATCACTCTGAATTTTTCTGAGTCTCTTCTATTCTCTGAATTCTACTTTATTATTATAATTATTACACCATTAAGTCTTTTCCCTTTCGGGGTAGGCGTGACTCACTCGGTGACACTCTTCTTATTAAATATTTTACGCCATACTTTTTTATCCTGGAAAACTTCTCTAGCTTCCTTAACGTTCATGCATTTTTTCATGCAGGCTCTCGTGTTTCTATGGCTTCTTATGTCCCTTCTTACTAGGGTCTCATTCATACATCCTATCCAATCTTTCCGCGGTCTGCCTCTGGGCACGCTGCTATTTACTTCACCTTGACACAATTGTTTCGTTAGTCGTCATCCTTCATTCTCTGAACATGACCGAACCATCTTAACCGATTGCTTTCCCATGTGTCAAATACCGCCTCTTGCGCACCACATTCCTTAAGGATTGTCTCGTTGCTCACTTTGCCCATCATGACAACCTTATCATCTGCGAACGCTAACCCACGCACCCTTACTGTTTCGAGATCCACACCTTCTTCGTCAAACAGAGCTATTCTTAAACACTTGTCCACAAATAATATAAATATCCATGAAGACATAACTCATCCTTGTGCAACAACTTGCATAATAACGAACCAGTAAATCAATTTCCCATTTACCCTTACACTCGCTTTGCCACCCATTTATATTGTTCTCATAGCTTGTAGGAGCCATCCATTTAGTCCCTACTCTTTCAGAACTTCCCAAAGTTTACTTCTATCTACCTTGTCGAAAGCTTTTTCTAGGTCAAGAAATGCACAGAAAACTTTTTTGCCCACTCTCAAACTTTTATCTGTGATTTGCCTTAAGCTAAATATTTGATCCGTCCATGACCTTCCTGGCATAAACCAACTTTAAACTTCCCAAATCTTTTGTTCTGTTATTTTCATTACCCTACGAATAAGTATCTTTGAGTATATTTCACTTACGGTACTTAATAAGCTGATCCCTCTGTAATTATTGCAGTCGCTTTTATCTTCCTTTCTTTTTCATATTGGTAAGATAATCGATTTTTCAATCACCTGGGACTTCTCCTATTTAAGCTTTTCAACGTTAATACTGTCTACCCCGGAAGCCTTAACGTTTCTCAAGTTCTTAATTATGTCCCTAACCTTAGTGACGCAGACTTTTTCAATAGAGTTTTCCAACGCATTGTGTTGTACATCGCCGTTGTGGTGTCCTATAGTTTCATTTCCGGATTGTCCCCTAACATGGTCTCTGAAAGCGTCACTAATCCCGCCTGCCTCATATTGCATTTCCCCTTTCCTATTTCTCATGTTGACAAATTCTGTACTTTTATTTCCCTTCATTACTTTATAAAGTAGTTTCTTGCTTTTTCCAAAGTCGTTTTGTATTTTCTTCTCATTTTCTGCTCTAGTTTTATCTTTACTTTCTCTAATTAATAGCTTGAGTATCCTCTTTTTGCATCTGTAATCATTTACGTCTATTTCCTTCCTCATTGCTAAGACCTGTCATGTTTAAAGTTCTCATGCACGCTTCTTTCTTTGTTTTTTGGGCAGCCTCAATTTCATCATTCCACCATGCATTACCAGACATTTTTCCTACAACCGCGGTACCACACACTTCGATCGCACATCTAACAATGATATCCCGAAACATAGTCCATGCGCCTTTGTATATCTATATTTCGGGTAGGTGCCTCCAATGTGGCCTTACATATGCTTTCGATTATATTATTTTGGAAATCTATTCGCACATCCGGTTTTTGTAGCTTCTCAATTTGGATTCGCGTTTTTTTTTTGCTTTCTTAGTTTTCTTTTTTCTCCACCCCCGACCTAAGTTAATTTTGGACATCAGAGGGTAATGATCAGTATTGCCTTCAGAACCCCTCATGATCCTTGTATCTTTGACTAGCTTTCTTAGTGTTTCATCCGCAACAACGAAGTCAATTATACTGTAGCTATTTCCTTTAGACCAGGTGTACATGTAGATCATTTTATGCCTATACCAAGTATTTGTAATAAACAGACCCTTTTCTAAGCATAAGCAAACTAATTTATCTCCATTATAGTTTGTTCTTGGATCCCCAAAATTACCTAATACTCTTTCTGTATCCTGATTTTGGATGCCAACCCATCCATTCATATCTCCTAGCTCAATTATTCTTTCCTCATGATCGCAAATATTCATCGTAACATTTAAAGTGCCCCAGAAGGCATCTTTTACTTCTCTGGGATCACTATCAACTGGCGCGTAACATGCTATGATAAATAATCATCTGATTCCTATTTTAATTCTACCCCACAGCAATCTGGGAGATACGCAAACATGATCTCAGAGATGCTGCTTCGCCCTTTCAATCAAAATGAGACCTACTCCTTGTCTACGATGTGTTTCACTATCTACTCCTGATCATATTTCAAATCCGCCTTTCAACCCGTTTTCTAGGTCCCTACTTTCGGATCCCTTTTTCTTTATTTCAGGTACACATAAAATATCTAGTTTCCTAAAGTGCATATTTTGTCGTAATTCTTTGGCCTTGAGATCATGCAACCCCCTATCATTCCATACACCCAGTCTCCATTCGCCGCCTCAAACTTGACCTTTACGTTTTCCGTGTGCATACCGTTTGTCAATTAAAGTTTCAGTCCTTTCCGAGGCAATTTTATTGTTTGTATTATTCATTGTTTAGATTATACGCCCAACCACCACCTTTATGCAATAAGTTTATTTTGCGAGTCGAAATCATGTTCGAGTTGAGCAGCAATTCTTCATATGGTGGAAACTGTAGTTATAACGTCCGTCCCGCGAAACTTCAGTTAATAAGGAAGGATTGGGGAAGGAGGGGGGTAGAATTAGGAGAGTCGTCTTGGGTTGATGTTCTTATATTTTTATCATCAGCGCTTTTGGAGGTGCCAAGCTTTCAATGGTCAATAGCCTTAAAATCATACCTGCATGTCTCAAGGTCTTGAGACGTGGTTATGGCTGAAATTTTACTGCGATTTCGATGGTACCGGGTGAAATTTTTCAGATTAGCACTTGATCCCCGCAAAATCCTGCAATTGTCCTTATGACCAAATTTTAATTATGTATATAAATTTTAAAAATAAATTTTATGTACATTTTAGCTTGACACCTTTTAATTTTCGCGGTCAGAACTTTGAAAAAATTTAAAATGTACACAATACGAGTTTATGCATCAAGGGTTCGTGAGATACTGATTTTTTGTCGATATGGGCAGGAAGATAAAAGTCAAATTTCGTTTGCGTGTCTTCTTTGTTATTTTTTTATATGTGTGCGCGTCGCTCTTCAGAAATTTCTACGAAATTTGTTCAAGTAAGAAAGAGGTGTATTCGATTTCAGCGAGATTTTACAGAATTTGAAAATTTAAAAAAAAAACTTTATTAAATATGAAATTAAAAAAGCTTTATGCAATTTTAAGCTTTATGCAATTTAAATTTTCAATGATATTTTGAATATTCAAAGTATGACCTATAGTTGAATAAACTGCAATTTAATTTTCTGCTATAATTTTTGATAGTAAATGATCCAATTAAATTATCTTCAAAGAGACTGCTTGAATTTCCTGGATTTTCATGCTGCTAAATTTAAAAATAATATTTTATTCGTTTTAAACAAACTCTTGAAACACAAATAATTTTTTAGATTTGTGCTCCTTTGAATTCTTTTAAATGTTTTTTTAATTCTCTTGAAACAACATGGATCATTTTAAATTCTTGGTCTTCTTTATTCTCTGAATTTAACTCATTTTTCTTTATTCTTTAATGTTTTCAATTGTTCTGGAAAGAAATGTTAGAATCCAAGTGAATTCTTAGATTTGTCCTCCTTTGAATTCTTTAAAAGGTTTTTTTTTTAATTCTCTTGAAACAACACTCATTACTTGGAATTTGTCTAAGTCTTCTGTATTCTCTAAATTCTACTCAATTCTTTTAATTTTGTGAATTCTTCGTAATTGTAGGAACTATTTTAAATTCTCTGATCATTTATAAATTCTCTTTCATTTTTTGAATTTTGCAGATTCGTAAAAATTCTTTAAATCCTTCATAATTATCTGAACTCTTAATAATTTTTTGAATTCTTACGCCTTCTCTACGTTCTTATTAGTTCTCTAAATAGTTAAAAAAAATTCCGAATTCTTTAAACTGTTCTAATTTTTTTTTAAATCATTATATATGCACTCTGAATTATTCTGCCTTGTTTTGAATGTTTAAAATTTTTCAAAATTTAAACGAATTCTACAGAAATTTTCAAATTTTTTTTCATTCCTTGAAATTTTTACAGAACATTATGAATTGTTCTGTGCTTTTCCTAATCTTCTATGTTCTGTTAACTCTTCTGCATTATTATGTATTCTTTAATAATTTTTTAATTTTCTGACAAATCTTGACTTATTTCAATTATTTTCTATTTGTAATTTGTAATTGTAATCATTGTCATAATAATATAATAATAATTATTATAGTAATTGTAATCATTCTAAATGATCCAATTACATTTTAATTCTGTCAAATATTTTGTTTTCTATGAATTATTTTGTATTCTTTTAATTTTTTAAATTATCTAAATTCTTTTAAATTCTTTTGAATATTTTTGAACTCTGCGGACTCTTTTGCATTCTCTGAATTCTTAAAAATATTTAAAAGATATAAAGGGATTCAAACAAATTTGGAAGGTATTATAATGATTTTAAAATAATTAAAAAATATATTTTTTAATTAAGTGATTCATTATCGTTTCGAAATTTTTGTTTCCAAATATTTATAAATGTACATTTTTTTCTTAACTTTCTAAACATTTTCAAAATGTTGTATTGATTTCAAAACGCTTTAATACTTTGCAGAAACTTTTTTTTCTAAAATCGTAAAAATATTTGTCGCATAATTTTCTCTAGAAAAATAATAAATTTGTCCTGTAAGGGTTTCTACTTCCTGGATTCGTTTATTGTATTTACCTGTTTTTCTTTTACTTAGTTGGGCTCAGAATCACCATACGAATTTAATTACAAGCAGAGATAACATGCGGCTGCATCCGACTTTGCTAGAAGTACCCGCATTTGCCTGGACGTTTGACCAGGGGAGAGGAAAACTGCAGAAAACCCCTTCCGAGTTCAGCCGGTTTTTCGACACACTAAGCCCATCGAATCCACACAATCATCCTGGGCATTAAACCTCCCCCTCGACATTGATTAAAACACAGCGAATACACAACTCGGCCATCCTTCGTAGATGGTCACCCATCCAAGTGCTATCCGCGCTCAAAATGTCTTGACATCTGGCCTCTTCTAATTTCATAATTATTTTTAAAATTTAAAAAAAGGACTTGGAAACCTGGGTACTCCGGCCGTGTAACAACCTAGATAAAATTTTCGAATTTTCTAATATAAATTCAACTTCTGATAAAACTTAGAAAAAGTTGGACAAAGTTCTGAAATAAAGAGAAATTAATTATTGAAACCTGATCTTTATTGTGAGCCGATAAAATATAAAAAAAATTTGAAAGGCGTCTGAGATATGTCTCTAGAAACCACAAAGATAGAGTTTTCTTGACTAGTGCCGTATCAACCATAAGGTGAGCACAGGCAATTGCCTAGGAGCCCAAAGACTTTAGGGGGCCCTTGGGTGGCGTGTTTTCAAAATCTCTAGATTAATCAAAATTCAAAATAGAAAACCTTTAAATTGCCACTTGTCCATTCAAAATTTCATTTGGAAATCACTTTGCACTAAAATCTAAAGCTTGTCCTAATTTCTATAATTTTAATTGCTCACATTGTCTTATAAACTCCGGATTCGCACCTGAGCTTCTTTTCTCGTAAATTGGCAGAAAAGATATTTTTTCTCGCAAAAAAATGATACTTTTTTATTTTAAATATATTTTAAATTATTTCTTTGAAAATTTCTATATTTTTTTTATTGAAAATAAGTTTTTTTATTATAAAAAGTAATTTTTTACCTAAAAACTTAACTGCATTTTTTTCAAAAGTTTTATTAACAGACATTTAATATTTTTAGTATTAAATTCATGTGCTTGGTTGAAAATTTACCTGTTTCATTAAAAATTTGTTTTATTTTCTAGAAAACTTATTCCTCTAAGTGAAAATTACTTTATTCTAATGTTGGCCTGGAATGGGTGTTTTTAAGTTAAAAATTCATCTATTTTTTAAAAATTTGTATTTTTTGTTAGAAAAGAAAAATTTCTGGGTAAAAATTAAACTACGAGGTAGAAAATTTTTTATTACAAATTAAAACAATTGGTTGAAAATACAAGTATTTTGTTCCAAATTATTCTACTTGGGTAGAATATTAATCTTTGTGGTTGAAATATTATATCATGGTTTGAAAAATAGAATTTTTTCTTAAAAAAGTTTTTATAATTTGAATATTTTATATTTTGTCAATTTTTTTATAGAAATTCAATCTTTTTGTTTAAAAATGAAACTATTTTGTTAAAATTTTATTTTTTTTGGTTAAAACCATATTTTTCTAACTTAAAATGAAATTTCATCCTATTTGTTGTTAAAAATTTATCTTTTTTAGTTAAAAATCATCTATTTTGTTAAAAACGTTATTTTTTGTTGTTAAAATGATTCTTTTACTAAAAATATAGATATTCCATTTATGCTAAAGAATTGTAATTTTTTTTTTACTTTTTGATTAAAATTCATATTTTGATTTTGAACAATCAAGTAAAATCTTCTTTAGATGAAAATTTAGTTTGAAAATTTATCTATTTTACTATACATTGCATTTTTCTCTGACAAAAATGCAAGTTTTTAGTTTAAAATTTAAAAATTTTGATGAAACGTCATAATTTTTGGTTGAAAATTGAAATATCTCGTAGAAAATTTACTTTTCGTTGAAAACTCATGTTTTAGTGTCAAAAAGTCAAACCCTTTTTTTTATGAAAACTCCGTTTTTTTTTAAAGTTCGTTGGTTGAAAGTTGAACAATTTTTTTGAAAATTGATATTTGTGAAATTAAAATTTAAACGCTTGGGTGAGACTAAAAGTAATTCTTTAAAAAAATTTGTTAATAAAGATTCATCTCTTTGAATTAATTTTTTTACTCGAAATTCGTACCATGTTGAAAACATTTTAATTTATTGAAAATGCTATCTTGTTTCTATTATGGAAAAATTGAGATTTAAAAACTAATTATTGTAAACTAATTTTTACGTGTTTAAATAAAATGATTTAGTTAAGACTATAAAATGGAATTTAATTTAGTAAAATAATTTAATTTATTTATTGGTTATTGAAAAATAACAGCATACAAGAGGCTGTTTCCCAAAATTATATTTAGTGGTGGGGAGGGGGCCCAAAATCTGTCATGCCTAGAGGCCCAACATTCCTGAATCTGGCACTGTTCTTGACCCAAGTTAAAAATAAGATTTTAAAAAATGCTTCTACTAAACTCTAAGTTTTTCGTACAAATTTTCTAGACGTGACAGGAGTTAAAGCCGACGTACTGAATTCGATAAGCTTTCTAACTGGCTTTCAACAAAATTTCAACTCTATTTTTGCAAAAGTTGTCGTGTTCAGAAAGAAACAGTCATTTTTAATGCCACCAGGGGTATCCGCTGCGGCTGACGCAAGCGGCGCTGAATATCACTGTTGCTTTTAAAGCACAATATCTAGCTTGGAAATATCGCCGTAACGCAATAAACGCGTGTAGATAATTTTCGTTTTTTTTTTTTTAATAATGCATCCGAGATATTACAAATTGGGTTCATTGCTTCAGTGGAGCGTATTTTACGTTAACAGCATAGTCTTTTCCTTCAAATTTTGATGGATATCTGGAAATTGCGTGAAATTGTGTACGTTCTGTCGATGCACTAAGTCCTCTGTTGTTATAAAATCCAAGAAGCTCGTTGTCGGCTACCAAATATCCAACGACCTGATTGTGCTTATCTGCTACGCCTTGAACTCTTTTGGGAATTGTAGTGCGAATGCCATCTATCAATGTTATATAGCTTGGAGGAACTTCAAAATTGCGTACCAATTTTGACCCTGCAGGTAGTTCTTTGCGTCCTGTAAGAACAAATATGAATGGATAAATTTTGAATAGGTAACCGGATAATGCAACATTTTATTCGCTGAATTCAGATGCTTATCGACCCCAAATTTCTTTTAATCCAGACGAAAAGATTCGTTTCTCAGGAGGCAGGGCGGGAGAGGTTGCGACTGTCGTTTTTAAAGAACCGCGGCGCGCGAGTACTCCGTCGAGTATATTGCGCAATATTATGCCCTCAAATTGGAAATCCTGGGCGAGGCAACTCCCGAAACTGCTGTTCTATGGGATCTCTTGTGTATATTTAAAAGTTGCGCAAGCCCCATGAAGCCCCCACACGTATTTTCCATAAGAAAGGAAAGACGCTTTGGCACATTTTATTCAGAAACGTCTATACTATGTGAATTGTATAGAAACTTAATATTTTTCTTAAAAATTAGCTACAGAATGAAAATGAATAATCATTTTATAAATATTATCCCCATAAGTCTGTTTTATAGGGCACCAAATAAAACATGATTCATGTAGCAAAACCTAAAGAATATTTCAAAAAAATGTTTAAAAAAAGTAGAGATCGTAAAAAAAATTAATTATCTCTATTCTTTATTTATTTTTAGTTCATAACTAAAAAGCCCAAGCAAAGTTTGGAAAATTTTGGAAAATTTTGGAAAAATCGCAACTTTCTAATAGCTATGTAGAAGAAGACAGTTGTAAGCAATAATAAGCTATTTAAACAATTATATTTGTTAGCTTGCATTATTTAGTACCTCACTAAGTGAAAAGTTGAGAACTAGAAAATTGCAGAAAAAGCCGCAACTGTATAGAATTACTGTGAGGGTAGATAGTTAGAAATAATAATATTTATTTAAACAATCATTTTGTTAAATTGCTAATATTTTACCTTATTCTTAGTGAAAAGTTGACAAACTTTTAATATTTAAGAGAAAACCACAAATTTCTATCTTTAATTAAATATAATATTATTTAAGATTTTAATTGTTAATCTTAGGTTTATTATTAGGTTTATTTTGTAAAGGGGGTTGTAAAGAAAATTTTCTCGTCTCTCCGTAGCTCAGTTGGTAAGAGCATCAGACCGGAAATCTGATGGTCCTGGGTTCAGATCCCAGCGGAGATAGAGACATTTTTTTCACAATCCTAAGATTTATCAATATTTTAATAATATTGATATAGACCAGTAGACAAACAAAATTACCATCTAAAATTAATAATTAATTATTTAAGATAATACGAAATTGTTTAAACCGTTACGTTTTTTAATTTTTATTAATTATTGCCTCATTCTAAATGCAAAAAGAACAAAAGGAAGAACATTTTAGAAAAATACGAAACTTTTATAGTAATTTACTGTGGACAATTTTCTTAATATTTTAGACGAAACGCGAATTTCTAGCATTATTTAAAGAAAGTTCTATAAAAATTTTAGTTAATTGTTTAAAAAATTCTGATTATAAAACTGCATTATATGTTATCTGATTAAGTGAAAATTGGACAAAAACTGAAAAATTTGAGAAAAAAACCGAAAATGTATACCATTATTATAGGAGAAGATAGTTATGAACAATATTTAAACAATATTTAAACAATTTCTTTTGTTAAATTTCCTGAATTTTTACTTCGCTCTAAGTAAAAAGTGGATAAATAGTTAAATATTTCAGATAACGCGCAACTTTCCAGCATTATTCAAAGCGAATAATATTATCAATAATTATAAATTGTTAAAAACAGTTTGTTTGTTAACCTGCAATAATTATTATTCCTCTAATTTTAGGTTTAAAAAAATTTAAAATTTTCAGAAAAATTGCAACTGTCTAATATTACTACAGGAGAATAATAATTTGTTAAAACAAATACCTTTGGTTCAATTTTATTATTTTTATCTGGTTCTAAGTTCAAAGTCGACAAATTATTCCTTATATCACACAAACCACATTTTTCTAGAATTATTCACAAATAATAATGAATTGTTTAAAGAATTATGTCGTAAACCTTCATCAATTATTATTATTTCATTACAATTTATTATGATTTATTATTATATTTATTATTCCTTTTATTATAATATATTATTACTGAGTAAAAAGTTGTAAAAAAATTAAAAATTTCAGAAAAAAACACAAAACACAACCATCTAGCATTACTATCGGAGTAAATAGTTACAAACTATAATAATTTGTTAAATTTTTTTTTTTCAATTTTATTAATTGTAACTGGTTCTGAATAAAAGGTGGACAAATTTTTCCATATATCAGCAAAACCGCATTTTTTGAACATTATTTATAAAGAATATTTTTAAAAATAATAATTATTTTTTAAAACAATTATAATTGTTAACTTGCATTAATGATTACCTTAATAAGTAGAAAGTTAACAAAAAGTATAAAATTTTATTTAAAATATCTCAACTATCTAGCATCACTTTAGAATAAAATAATTATAAACAATAGTAATTTGTTTACACAATCTTTTGTTGACAAATTATTCCGTAGTTCAGATAGAAATAAAATCTTTTTCATTAAAAAGTTATCTGTTTTGTAAAGAATGTAACTATTCTCTTTTGTAATAATAATTCATTGATTTGGTTGAAAAAAACTGTTCGGGTGCGTATATTAATAAAAAATTAATCTTTTGGGTTTTTAAATTCCCATTCATGGGCATAAATTCAAATTTTTTGCTGAAAACATCTTTTTTTATGAATTTTTTTTAACTACATAGTTAACTATTATATTTTTGGTTTGTAGATTTATCTTTTTTAGTTGAAAATTGATATATTTATTTAAATTTTTGGTAGAAGATTCATCTTTTGTGTTAAAAATTAAATTATTTTATTTATAATTAACTGTTTGCTGAAAAGTCATTGTTTTAACTGAAAATGCAATTTTCTATTTTAGTTTTTTAATTTCTTTTTTATTCGTTATACATTCATGGATTCATCATTTTAGTGAAACTTTTATTTCTTTTGTTGCTCATTTATATTTTTCACTCAAAAGCAAAATTAAAAAGTGTTCAAAATATAGTTAATAACAACAATTTTTAGCACTTACATTAACAATGTTTTCAAGACATATGTATTATTATCAGAGAATAAAAAAATTCTTAATGTATTTATAGACTAAACGGAGAGCTATGCAGCAAAAAAATGTTTATTAAAATTTTTCCGGAAAAAGATCTTCTCCTTTAGCTACTACTTGAGAGATCGAGAGAAGAGTTACAAGTCTAATATTTTCCAGGAATGAGTATCATCATCAGAAAAGAAAAAAATTTCTTAACGCCTTTACAGACTAGATGGAAAGCTATGCATTCAAAAAATATTTAATAAAATTTCTTCCGGAGAAAGATCTTTTCCTTTCGCTACTAATACTAAAGATATCCAGAGAAGAGTTACAAGTCAAATTTTTTCCAGAAATGAGTATTATCATCACAAAAGAAGAGAATTTCTTAACGCCTTTACAGACTAGATGGGGAGCTATGAATTAAAAACATGTTTTTTTAAATTTTTCGCAGGAAAAAGATCTTATCCTTTCGCTACTACTTGAGAGACCGAGAGAAGAGTTACAAGTAAAATTTTTTCCAGGAATGAGTATCATCATCTGCTACTACTGGAGAGATCGAGAGAACAGTTACAAGTCAATTTTGTTCAAGGAATCAGTATTATTACCAGAAAAGAGTATTTTTTAACGCCTTTACAGACTAGATAGAGAACTATGAATTAAAAAAATGTTTTTAAAATTTTTTTTCAGGAAAAAGATCTTCTCCTTCCGCTACTAATACTAGAGATATCGAGAGAAGAGTCACAAGTCAAATTTTGTTTTCATGAATGAGTATTATCATCAGAAAAGAAGAGAATTTCTTAACGCCTTTGCAGACTACATGGAGGGCCATTAATTAAAAAAATGTTTAATAAAATTTTTCCGGAAAAGCTACTACTACTAGAGATATCAAAAGAAGAGTTACAAGTCAAATTTTTTCCAGGAATAAGTTTTATCATCAGAAAAGAAGAAAATTTCTTAACGCCTTTACCGACTGGATGGAGAGCTATGAATTAAACAAATGTTTATAAATAATTTTTCCAGAAAAAGATCTTCTCCTTTCGCTGTGACTACTAGAGAGATCGAGAGAAGAGTCACAAGTCAATTTTTTTCAAGGAATCAGTATTATTAGCAGAAAAGAAGAGAATTTCTTAACGTCTTTACAGACTAGATGGAGAGCTATGATTTAAAAAAATGTTAATTAGGATTTTTTCCGAAAAAAGATCTTCTCCTTCCGCTCTTACTAGTAGAGATATCGAGAGAAGAGTCACAAGTCAATTTTTTTCAAGGAATCAGTATTATTAGCAGAAAAGAAGAGAATTTCTTAACGTCTTTACAGACTAGATGGGGAGCTATGAATTAAACAAATGTTTATTAATAATTTTTCCGGAAAAAGATCTTCTCCTTTCGCTACTACTACTAGAGAGATCAAGAGAAGAGTTACAAGTCAATTTTTTTCAAGGAATCAATATTATTACCAGAAAAGAAGAAAATTTCTTAACGCTTTGACATACTGGATGGAGAGATATTAATTAAAAAAATGTTTAATAATATTTTTTCCCGAAAAAGATCTTCTCCTTTCGCTACTACTACTAGAGAGATCGATAGAAGAGTTACAAGTTAATTTTTTTCAAGGAATCAGTATTATTACCAGAAAAGAAGAGAATTTTTAACGCCTTGACAGACTAGATAAATAACTATGAATTAAAAACTGTTGTTTAAAATTTTTTGCAGGAAAAAGATCTTCTCCTTCTGTTACTATTACTAGAGAGATCGAGAGAAGAGTTAGAAGTCAAATTTTTTCCAGGAATAAGTATTATTATCAGAAAAGAAGAGGATTTCTTAACGCATTGACAGAATAAATGGGGAGCTGTGAATTAATCAAATGTTTATTAATAGTTTTTCCGGAAAAAGATCTCCTTTCGCTGCTACTTCTACTAGAGAGATCGAGAGAAGAGTTGCAAGTCAATTTTTTTCAAGGAATCAGTATTATCATCAGAAAAGAAGAGAATGTCTTAACGCTTTTACAGACTAGATGCAGCACATTACCGGCAATTGGAAGTTTTGTGTTTCGATTACAAGCGGGGCGAGTGGAAAAGATCTTTTTTCAGAAAACATTTAATTTACAAAATTTTAATTTCTAGCTCAATCTAGTCTGTAAAGACATTAAGAAATTCTGTTATTCCCTGATGATGATTTTCTTGAAATAATTTTTGTGTCAACACTTGGAATAATAATGCGTGTATTTCTAAAAATTGATCCTTCTCTCTATCTCTCTAGTAGCTTAATGGAAAAGTACCCGATCAGCAAACGGATGTTCTGTGGTTCGATTCCGAGCGGATCAAAAGGAGATCCTTTTTTCAGAAAAAATTAGGTTTAAAGAATTATTGACTTAGCGCCTTTAGCAATTGGAAGCGATACATTTTCCCGCGAAATTTAAATAATGTAATTATTATTTATAAAGAAAGAAAATACGAGTTTTTAAATCCTAATTCAAAATTACCATAAGTGCTTATTAAATTGTAAAAGCACGAAATGCTCGAACATATTCTCGACAATTTTCGCATTCCCGTGAGAATTCCTCCAGACACATTAAACCTTTAGAGCACTACTTATGAGGTCGATATTCTGAATAAAATTTATAATAAAAACTTTACTTTTCTTCTAGGAAACATGTGTAAAACATTATGGGACTAGCGAAACCTTTAAATATCATTTACTTAAACGCATTTATTTTTTTTGGTAGATCCGAAAAAAATTGATGTCGGTAGCAGGTGGCTCAGATAGTAGTGCTTGCGCTTCCTAGGCTGTAGGTTGCACGTTCAAATCTTGCTACATTCAGTTTTTTTTATTTGTCATTTATTTACCAAAATGTTTATAAATATAATTTCCTTTTACAATTTAATAAAAATATGCAAACGTGTGCTTTGTTATATTAAACAATTTTTCTTTTAGAAAAAATCATGCTTATATTTATAATTTTAACTAAATTGGCAAATGTTAATAAAAAAAGTTTTATAGCACTTATGGAGAATAAATTTCGTTGAAAAAAACATAAACCATGCGATAAAGTGCATTAAAAAAGTGCAGGCAGCGAGAATCGAACATGCAATGGTTCGGCTATGAAACCGAAACTCTGATGCCTGACCTACCGAGCGTTCGAAAAATATTTTTCGTCAAAAACTGCGTGCATTAATACTTAATTTATAATATTTTTTTCAATTTTTTTCAGGTTTAAAGTCACCTTTTTTTCAAAACTCAGTTTTTACAGCCAAAGATTTTTTAAATATATTTGTTTTTCTTTACTACCTGCATTGCCTTCTGGAACTGCATTATTATGCCCGAAATTTGATATAAAGTCTCTTGTGATCAGAGGTGGTGATGATTCTGTAAAAAGAGAAATAAAAAATTATGATGATAATAGATCACTAGAAATATAGTTTATTTAATTAAATAAAATATCATGTATTAAATTAATTTATTTCATTTTTAAATTGGGGAAGAATAAATATATCGAATAATCTGCGAATTCGGTAAGTTTTTGTTGTAAATTT
>JAAAKG020020756.1:0-16555 GCA_010014905.2 Druon quercuslanigerum | reverse complement strand
CGCTCAATTATGAAAATCAATTTTTTCTTAATTTTCTTATTAATCTATGGCAGAAAACAAAAACTTTTACTGTCGTGATATTTTTTCGTACAACCAGCTATTATTTATTCATGGCCACATAAACAATGTTTTTTTTATAAATATGCGCTCCCCTAAAAGGCACAATTTTTTAGTTATTAGCGATTACCTTTTTGTTATATCCTTTATTTTAGCATAAACAATATAATTATCTTGGGTAGCATTTTAGATACCTGCGTCTTATTGTTTATAACTATTATTTTTAACAAAAACGCTCAATTATAAAAATCAATTTTTTATTAATTTTTTATTAATCTAAGGCACAAAATAAAAATTTTCCCTATCGTGGTATTATTTCGTACGACCAGCAATTATTTAGTTATGGCCTTATAAACAATGTATTTTTTATAAATTTACGCTTCTCTACAATCCACAATTTTCTATTTATGAAAAAATGTGCTTTTGTAATGAAGAGATAATTATATTGTTTATGGTAAAATTAAGAATATAAAAAATGGTTATCGATAATAATTTGAAAATTGTGGCTTTTAGAAGAAGGTGTGTTTATAAAAAATACATTGTTTATAAGGCCATAAATAAACAATGGCTGGTCGTACGAAAAAATATCACGAAAGAGAACATTTTTATTTGTGCTTTAGATTAATGAAAAATTAAGAAAAAACGATTTTCATAATTAAGCGGTTTTATCAATAACAATAGTTATAAACAATAACGGTCAGATATCGAAAATGCTACCCAAGATAATTTTATTCTTTATGGTAAAATCAAGGATATAAATAAAGGTAATCACTAATAATGTGAAAATGGTGGCTTTTAGGGAAGTGTGTGTTTATAAAAAAATATTGTTTATGAGGCCATAAATAAATAATGGCTGGTTGGATAAAAAAAACAGGAGACTACTAATTTTTATTTTGTACACTAGATTTAAAAAAATTAAATAAAAAAAGATTTTCTTAATTAGGCGTTTTTGTTATTAACAATAGTTATAAACAATAAGGGTCAGATATCGAAAATACTACCCAATATAATTATATTGTTTATGATGAAGTCAAGAAAATAAAAGCACGGAATCGCTAAAAACTTGAAAATTGTTACATTTAGGGGAGAGAGTGTTTATAAAAAATACATTGTTTATGTGGCCATAAATAAATAATGGCTGGTTGGATAAAAAAAACAGGAGACTAATAATTTTTATTTTGTACACTAGATTTAAAAAAATTAATTAAAAAAAGATTTTCTTAATTAGGCGTTTTTGTTATTAACAATAGTTATAAACAGTAAGGGTCAGATATCGAAAATGCTACCCAATATAATTATATTGTTTATGATGAAGTCAAGAAAATAAAAGCACGGAATCGCTAATAACTTGAAAATTGTTACATTTAGGGGAGAGAGTGTTTATAAAAAATACATTGTTTATGTGGCCATAAATAAATAATAGCTGGTCGTACGAAAAAATATCACGGGGGTAAAAATTTTTATTTTCTGCCATAGATTGATAAGAAAATTAAGAAAAAATCGATTTTCATAATTGAGCGGTTTTGTTAATAAAAATAGTTATAAACAATCAGGCGCAGATATCAAATATGCTACCCAAAATAATTATAATATTAATGAAAAAATTAAGGATATAAAAAAGACAATCGTTCATAATTTGAAAATTACGGCTTTTAGGGAAGGATATGTTTATAAAAAATACATTGTTTATAAGGCCATAAATAAATAATGGCTGATCGTACGAAAAAATATCACGAAAGAGAATATTTTTATTTGTGCCTTAGATAATTAAAAAATTAAGAAAAAATTGATTTTCATAATTAGGCGTTTTTGTTAATAACAATAGTTCTAAGCAAAAAGAGTCGGATATCGAAAATGCTACCCAATATAATTATATTGTTTATGATAAAATCAAGGAAATAAAAGCACGGAATCGCTAATAACTTGAAAATTGTTACTTTTAGGGGAGAGTGTGTTTATAAAAATACATTGTTTATGTGGCCATAAATAAATAATGGCTGGTTGTACGAAAAAATATCACGAAAGTGAAATTTTTTATTTCGTGCCATAGATTAATAAGAAAATTTTAAAAAATCGATTTTCCTAATTAGGCGTTTTTGTTAATAACAATAGTTATAAACAATAAGGGTCGGATATCGAAAATGCTACCCAATATAATTATATTGTTTATGATGAAGTCAAAAAAATAAAAGCACGGAATCGCTAATAACTTGAAAATTGTTACATTTAGGGGAGAGAGTGTTTATAAAAAATACATTGTTTATGTGGCTATAAATAAATAATGGCTGGTTGTAGGAAAAAATATCACGAGGGTAAAAATTTTTATTTTCTGCCATAGATGAATAAGAAAATTAAGAAAAAATTGATTTTCATAATTAAGCGGTTTTGTTAGTAACAATAATTATAAACAATAAGGGTCAGATATCGAAAATGCTACCCAAGATAATTTTATTCTTTATGGTAAAATCAAGGATATAACTAAAAGTAATCACTAATAATTTGAAAATTGTGTCTTTTAGGGGAGGGTATGTTTATAAAAAATACATTGTTTATAAGGCCATGAATAAATAATGGCTGGTCGCACGAAAAAATTTCAAGAGAGTGAAAAGTTTAACCATGTGTCAAGGATTAATAAAAAAAAGTGTAAGTCAATTCTGGTTAGTAAGCGTCATTATCTAGATCCATAAACAATTAAAATATAAACAATTAAAATACAAACAATTTAGCAAAAGAAATAATTAAAAACAAATTATGTTAAAAATTCTAGATAAAGCTTTTGCAAACAATTTGAAGCAATATTATGACACTGGTTGATCTGGATGATTGTTTATTAATCAATGAAGAGTCTAAACGGTTTTCTATTCAAAAAAAGTGTACTTGAACCAAGTAGTTGAATTTAGAAATAATTTTTTAAATTTGAAAAAAATTATTTAAATCATGAAAACTCAGTGGAAACGCAGTACAACAATTAATTTTCAACCAAGAAAAAATAAATTTTTATGAAAAAAGTTTAATTAAAAAAAAAACGCACGCATTTAACAAAATTGTTGAATTTTTAACTAAAACGATGAATCTTCAACTGGAATAGTTGAATTTTATGGCATAAAGATGAATTTTTATCTGTAAAACTTAATTTTATACAAAAAATGCAATTTTTAAATTAAAATTCCGTAAGTAAATCTAAAAGAGTTTGTTAAAAAAAATCTACATAGAAAATGTATAAATCTGCTCCTATGGAAAAATTGATTTATCGTTTCCTTGATTATGATTCAACTAATTAATTAATTTATAGAGTCAATATTTCATTAATTATACACATGGATAAAATCGACCTTTTAAGAATTAATCTCTTGAAAAGCGTTTGCGTCTCCTCTCCTCGGTTATCAGAAAAAAGAAGACAACCGCAAGTAGTCGATAATATCAGGAATTAAATTAGGCATATTTCACAAAAGCGAAATTTTCAACAATTAAAATTAAAAGTTTTAAACAATTGAAAACAATTGAAATTTTGACAATTAAAATGATGAATCTTCTATAATAAAAATTATTTTCAACAACAGAGTATATTTTTCAACCAAGTAAATTTATTGCTAGCCTAAAAGCTGAATATTTAAACAAAATGATGAAGACTTAACTAAAACACTTGAATTGTAACATGAAAAAAAGAATTTTTAAACAAGGAAATTGTCTACCGGTTTGGTCGAAAATAATATTTTTTAGTTTAAAAAAACAAACAACTTCGTTAAACAATTTGTAGACACCACTGCAGGTCGATTGTCCCGTTTTACCTGATAAAGAAAAATATTTTTTTGCTTAAAAATGTTAGTATTGTAAATGTATGCTATCGCCGCAGCAAACATGAAGACCGCCGCCAAAACCACCACGACCACCAACACCTTCGCCACTAACGCAATTAGCGTCGCAGCAGCAATCTGCGTCACTAAAAAACAAACAATAAATATCGTCGAATACATCCGCACTCATTTCTACTCCAGTCACTTTACCTTACACTTCAATAAAACCTTCCGCAAATTTTTTAAGACAAACTCAACACGTTTCTTTTGCAAATGCGTCAACTGGCTAAGATTAGCAGCAACGGTGAAGATGAAGTCAAAGTTGTAAACGAAAATGTTTCTTCGTTGAAAAGTACTGATTTGGGGCGTGAAATTGAATTTATATTTATTAGAAAAAGTGGATCCATGTGATAAACCACCTACTTGCCCACCTACTGCTTTCAACATACATCCTGATGATTGGCTGTTGCTGGGGAGTCAAGAACCAAGCCTTGAGCGCTAGAATGTTTCGTACAGCGTAATTGTGATTCCGACACATAGTTCTTACGAGGAGACATTTCTGTTGGTTTCCTGTTATCGTGAGAGTAAATGATTCATACATGATTATGTTTTTCTCTATGCTGACTATACTCCGTTCATCACACACTCTTATAGAGACAATAATTATCTTTTATATGCAGCTGTCCGCATAAAAATTTTAAGCAAAAGGGTCCACATTCAACACTGTCATAATCCTGATATTTATCATGATTGTACTAAATTACGTTATTAAAACCGCGGTAATCTGCAAGATCCGATGGTGGACGAAGATTACTGAACTGTCTTTCTATCACTTACCCAGTGGGTACCAGGGCCATGACTGTTAGTTGATTGCGCATAAATACTTAACGAAAATGTGGAATCTATCGAGCCTAAAAAAGTTGTTTGATGGCGGCTTTAGACAAAGTCCCTGCCCTTTTCGATGAGGTTTCATATGACGACCTAATCCTATTCTCTAGGGTTTTAGATGTAAACCTTTTCCTGCATTAATAGCTTCCATTGCATTGTTATGACGTTGAGCTTCTGCAAAGTTGCGCTTGGCTGTGCTAGAATTGTTAACCGCCTTTGCTACACCTGCTGCTCCACCCGTAAGAGCTCTAAGTGCACTGAGTATGGTAAAAATTGGAATCAGACGCAAAACACCACCAACTTTCGAAGGTATTGACAGGATACGTGGACATTTATGAATGCTAGTAGTTTAATTTTTTTAACTGGTTTCTTCTTCGAATTGGGCTTTCTCTTCTTTAGACTGGGCTTCCTCTTCTTTAAGCTGGGTTTCCTCATCTTTGAACTGGGTTTTCTTTCTGAAATAGATTTCTTCTTTTCAACAGGTTTCTTCTTTAACCCCATACCGAGTTTTGCTTTAACATTCATCACGTTAGCTACTGCCAGTGCTGCCGCCTTCTCATCAATTCGAGCGGCTTTAGCCGAAATACGCTGCCAGGTTTTACTAGCTAGTATACGATCGGCACTGTTTCTTGTTGCAACGTTTTACAATTTCGCGAGTATGCAATGTCGTGTTACTTACACGATGCATCCAAGGGATTGATTCCTGGATCAACTCTATCAAGTCGTTTGACTACCTTAGTACCTGGACTACAGTATTGGTAGCCAGGCAAGTGCAGATCAAATGACAAGTTGTTAATGACTTTGTTGACCAATCCTTTGCCTTGATGATGATAGCGACGTAACGCCTTATTTGCTTTATGTCGCGGAATCATTATTCACTAAACGGAGGTCAGCAAGCAACTGATATTAAATCTATATAAGGACCGTATTTATAGCTTTCGCAGCAGTCGAAGTCAAGACGCGGTTCAAAACACAACCCACTAAACTTCCGGTTCGCAACTTTGACACCCTCGTCCAGACAGAAAAAAGAGGGTAAAACGCCAAGGCAGCCTACTACCAGACAGTATTCGCGCAGTGTTTTGTGGATCATCAAGTTGTGGCAAGACAAATACATTACTTGCCCTAACTCTGCACCCAAGCGGTTGAAAATTTAAGAATGTCTAAGTCTACTCTAAATCTCTCAAACAACCAAAGTAAAATTCTTAGAACGGGTATTAAATCATGTGGGCGGTGTTGAATATTTTCCTTTCAGTGAGCATGAACAATTAATAACACCAAGTGAGACTCAACCAAATTTTATAATTATCTTTGATGATGTAGCCTCTGAGCCTTTGAGCCTGTGAGTTTTTACTTATGTCACTGATAGAAGTTATCTTAATTTCGAGTCTTATGTTTAGCATGTTGGAACACTGACAAGTATGGATTTGTTGTCAATACAATATTGAAACATCAGCACGTCAGCATGACAAAGTTCCACCAAGAGAAAGAGGTACTCCTTCAAATCGCAAAAGCTTGTGAGCCGATTTGACGTGAAGATCGAAAGTTCAAAATGGGTAAAGAAGCTACTGAAAAGATCATGAGTGAAACATTTAGGAAAATCGTCATGCCACTGCAGAAACTGGTTGATATATCTAATCCTCCAATTAAGAAGGAAGTTAAAGAAAATGACCCTGTAAAAAAATATGAAGAGGAGGAGGAGGATGAGGAGGATGAGGAGGATGAGAGGGTTGATGATAACGCTTCCATTTGACAGCTGATGCTAAAAAAGAGCAGGATACAACTATGCTTGAAGAAGATTTTACAACTGAGCCTGCTAACTGTTATGAGCATTTGATAAACACGTTTATCAGAATGATGCAACAAAATAAAAAGGAATGTTTGGATGGAGTCTGTAAGCTTAATGATACGTTTACTCGAAGAATAAATCGATGTATAACTGACAAATCTGCAGATTGACACCCAATAAGATTTCTTAGTCCATACCACCGAACTTATTGCTCATTGCATTATTCTGCTAAAAAGAATGATCCACGTCGCCGAGTGCAAATGCGTGGTATAGGCAAAACGTGGCAGGCAGATGTGATTGGAATGCAACCCATGCCCGTGAAAATAATAAATACAAGTATTTACTTTTCTCATAGATATTTTCTCGAGGTACGCCTGGGCGGTTACTGTTAAAAGCAAGAGTGGACGATATGGTATCAATCTCTACTCAGCGCATAGTAATCTGAAGGCTTCAATCTATGGAAGATTTAATCGCACACTGAAAAATAAGATGTGGCCACAATTTAGCTTTAGAGGTAACTATAAATGGATAGACATTTTACGGACTCTCATCTCCACGTACAGCATTACCAAACATCGATCACTCAGTATGAAGTTAAAAGATGTATCTGCCGAGGATGAGAAGGAACTTATGCAAAGCTTTAAACAACGGTGGAATATACCCAGAAGAAGGTACAAGTTTAAAGTCAGTGACAGAGTTCAAATCAGCAAGAACAATCACATTTTTGAGAAAGGATACATTCCCAACTAGACAACAGAGGTATCCACAGTGGATGGACTATAAAGAACAACTCATCGCTGGCGAATTCTATGAACACAACCTTCTCAAAGTTAAGCATCCAGATGTATACCTTGTGGAGAAAGTAATCAAAAAACGTGGTAACAAAGTATTTGTAAAGTAGATAGGTTTTGATAGTTCACACAATAGCTGGATAGATAAGTCAGATGTTTGATGAACTTTATGCAATGTGGAACCAACTTTGTGCAATGTTGCGTCAACTCTCTGTAATGGTAAGGCAACGGTGAATCAATGTTAAATTAACGATGAGCGAATGTTGAACCAATGAATGAAGGTCAGTAGGATAGTACAAATCAACTTCTAGAATATAACCAATGGGTGAATCATCTGGAATATTAAAATCAAAATTTTCAACGAAATATACAATATAGGTGACTTAACCACTTTCATTAAAATTGATCATGTATTTGTTGTTAGCAATGTCGTATCGGTTGGAGCATTGGCTCACACCACCTTTCTTACCATTCTCAATCATAAATAGCATATTAACATCAGTGAGGAGTTCCGATCTTATCCCTGTATATTTAAGCATGATGTCCCATGTGATCACAGATATATAGTTTTACCACTAAATGTTCACTATATCTGTTTTGCATGTTTATAGTCCTAATCAGATATTTATGAGTCCTTCAAATTGTGTGGCAACGTCGATGATGATAAAATGAACATCATACCCACGCAAGTTGTGAGATACAACAGGTATGATGTTGGAGTCTTGATAAGCTAGATTACAGTGTTCTTGCGCGAGACAACAATATTTTCCAGTGAGGTGACAGTGTTCGCGAACCTTCTTCATCGGTGGATG
Organism: Druon quercuslanigerum; assembly: GCA_010014905.2. Lineage (NCBI taxonomy): Eukaryota > Metazoa > Arthropoda > Insecta > Hymenoptera > Cynipidae > Druon > Druon quercuslanigerum. The sequence goes on along the minus strand of JAAAKG020020756.1, from coordinate 8,427 downwards.
TAGGGCCTTCTGATATATGTGGCAAGTAGCAGCTTCAAGAAAAGTTTCCTGTTGCTCCAGTGTCAGTTGCTGCATCGGAACTGGAGATTCGAGTATATTTTGCAGTTATTTGCAATTAGCAGCAACTCTAGAGAAAACCACTTTGCTGGTTCCACACCTTCAAGAAATGAGTTGTAGAATGATAGTGAATCATTGTAGCTGCACTTAAACAAGTACCCGATGTTAAACACTTCATGTTTGTGGAAAACTGTAGTCCTTGTTCTCTGTTTGTGTGCGTCTTCAGTCGGTATTAATAGGGACTCATAATCTGAATAAACAATGAAAGGAACTTTTTCTCCACACTTGAAATTTTTGAATTCAATTATATTTTCTCCTGGTTGTGGTAGTACAACTTTACAGATATTTACTTTCTTACAATGTGCACTATGGACAGCTAACTTCTCTATTCTTGAAAAGTAGTTTACCCAAACATAGAGGCAGCTGAAAGACTGTGGTCTGTTTTTCTACTTATTGTTATCTTCTTCATCGCTGCTGTCTTCATTCACATCTTCCATTTCAACTCAGAGGAGATTCACGTGTGTATCCTTCACCTCTGAAGTAAGATAAGGAGGAACTACTAAAAAGCTCTGCTTCTTCTTTATTAAACCATACACATTAACTGAGATATTGTTTTCCTTTTTGAAATTTGCAACATCCTTTAATGTAACTGGGAATTTTATTCAGGAAAAGTATAATTCGTCTTTGTACTGCTGGTGGCTGGAAACGCGGTTAGGTCTAAACTGATTTTTATTCACTGGATGTATGGCTGATAGTTTATAAGAAAATATAAACAACATAATACAAATTTCGAAAAACTATTTGTTATTTAGGTTTATTTCTTTTTTTGTTTTAAAGTTTATGCAAATATAATTTTCTTAAGATTCTTAAGAAAATTGAAAAATATTTTCGACGATTTCAGATAAGGCAAATCAAAACTTCAAAAAGAAATTTTATTTCATACCAAATAGTGAATGCTCAGTCAAAAATATTAATTTTCAGCAGGTGCGTAGTCCTCTCTGTGCAACGAGCTATTATAAGAAAATCGCTATGATGGAAGAAATATTACGAAAATATTGAAAGAATTAATTTCCAAAAAAACTTCAAATACTAGGCTAGGCTATTGTGATTGAAATTGATTTTAATTTATCTTAACGCAAATACAAATTTTCAGTGAATATTTTTATGTTTTTGTTTAATTCCAAAAGTACAAAAAATGTAAGAATTAGATTTTCAAAAATTTCTAATCTATTTTCATTCCACGAATATGCATATTTTTAGGCATGCTGCAAAATAATATTTTGCAAGTTTGTAATAAAATTTAATATACAATAAAACAGTTAACATTGAAAAAATGTATGCGCAATAAAAATTGGTTTTTATTTCCTTCCGACGTGATAAGAAACTGCAGTAAAATTTTTTTTATATTTTTAAATAATTTTGAAAGAACATAAAATGTATGAATTTATTTGTCAAGAATGTCCAATCTCTGTTCGAGTCGTGAGATTGATAATTTTTAAAATAGCTGCGACGGAATACCTCGCTTATAAAATTTTACTGCACAATAAAACTTTATACTTATAAAAAATGTACGCTTGATAAAAAAGAATATAGAAAAAAATTTATGAATTTTGTTATCCTAAAATTCTTTATTTCTGTCGAATTCAGGGTCCTTAACTGCGTATTTTAAATAAATGTCTGTTTTTGAGTTTCAAAATTTTTTTCGATTGCACATTTTTCTTATACTCAGTGCAAAGTTTCAATTATTTAGCAAATTTCGTAAAATTCGTTTGTACAAAATAATAAGGAACTTGAAATTCCGAAGATTTTTATTTTTATTTTATGAGTTTTTTCATACTACGTAACATTATATCAAAATTTCTAAATAAATAATCTTAGTTCACCATAAAATTTAGTTCTAAATGTTCCTACATTTTATTGATAGAAGTGAAAATTTATGAAACAGTTTAAAAAAGGTCGCAAAATAATTTATTATAATTTCCAAAATCTTTAAACAGCTTGTTAAACATTTTGTAGTATAATTTTGCAATTTTTCCATATTTCTTAATTTAAGAAATATTTGGAATAACTTTAAGAGATATTTATTTTCCCGTCGAAGGTCGGCCAGAACGAGGATCACTGTCAACAGATGTACGTCCACTTTTGAACCGCTTATACCACTATTTTATTCATGTTTTGCCCATACATTTATCTTTAAAGGCCTTTTAAAACATTTCAATTGTCTTCGCACAACTTTTACCGAGATTAAAGCAAATTTTATGCAAATTCGCTGTTCGGTTCGTTCTGTCATTTTTAGCAATAAACGAATTGCGACGAACGCAAAAAAGTCGATGTAAACAAATACACGCTGCGCGAGAACTAAGTCGTTTTATCGGTAATCTCGGGCTAGTGACGAGAAGGTTAGGAGTTGCTGGTGACATTCGTACCCTCCAGAGCTCGCCTGAGTCTCTCCGCGCGAACACATGAACGTAGGTCGGATACTTTTGGGACAGCCCTCGTACATATATTCCGACGTTTATCTTCTGAACGTCAGTTAAGAAGGTAAGCTCTTTAAGTAGAAGCAGGGGGAACAAGAAAGGATAAATTATTTGAAATAACAGAATTTGTAATGAAAAAATTTAATGATGCTCTTAATGCTGGGTTTGTTGTTTATGATCGAGATTTCCGTAGGTGGGCTTTAGACGCCTACAGGAATCAGAATAACAATTGTTTCGAGAAAAATAATTAATTTCGTCAGTGAAGTGAAGCCTTTGATAAAGCAGTACGGAATTCAAAATGTTTATAATAAGGATAAAAGTGGCTTCCAATTGGAGCTGCATTCAGGAAGAAGTTTAGCAGTTGAAGGTCAAAAAAAAAGTTAAGTGTGTTGTACAATCTATATCTTCGACCACGCACATTTGTACAATTCAACCTACCATCAGCGCCGACGGAAGATTGTTGTCTCCATTACTTATAATCCTGTTACGTCTCAGATGAGATGCACTTACCTTGCTATAAAATAATTATATTTAAACTTACGCTACTTCCTCTTTTTTTGATTCTAAATTTGGTTAAAAATAGAAAACAGGGATTGAGGGAAAAGCAAGAACGAAAAGGTTGCGATAATCGAATTATTGTTTAGAAAAATTGTTAAGATATAAAAATTACAATTTATTAATAATAAGTTACATATGTGATGTTCTAATTTTTGTTTATGATTTTTGTTTAAATGAATACACGCAGCATGTAACTGCCAGGAATTTTTAAAAGACCACGTCTTGATGTCCACCCTTTAAAAAAAGGAAAAGACTTTAATTACAAGTTTTAAATTTATGTTTGAGAAAGAAATGTTGAATAGCAATATGTTATTGCGGAAACTTACCAAAAATTTGATTTGTTATCGCTTGGAATTAAGGGCCCTTTTGTAGAATTTGAGAATCTTTTGGTCTGGGACTCTATTAATACAATTAGTCGATTTCTCTTCCTTCTCTATTGTTAGATGATACAACAGGAGAGTGGTGACTTTTCTTAGGAGGGTTTTCTTGATTTGTGAAAGGGTCTCACGGAGTTAGAACTCACTGAAGTTAGAGTTAGTTGATTCACTTTTTACTATTTCACAGATTTTAATTTTTTTACAGTTCCGGAGAGTTCTTGGGCAGCGATTCGATGGTAGAATAGAACATTATGCACCGAGCGGGAAACCAGGCGCATAATCGCCTGGTTTCCCGCTCGGTGCATATACTATTTTAGCTGCTAGTAGAGGGAAACGAGACAAGACTAATCAAAACTCGCCGAAATGACGTTAGAAATAAGTGACGCCATGTTGTACAGAAAGAGTGAGACATTCTCTCTCCTTCTATAACATGGCGGCGGCGCCGCGTATAAAAATAAAATAGATGGCGACACATATGCTTCTCTCTCTCTCTCGCTGTGAAAGAAGGAGAGGATGACATAACAGGAGCATAATCATCGAGTTTCCCTCTACTAGCAGATAAATAAACTTGATGTAACCCTTCAAAGACGTGGGCATATATAGGCCAAAATGCGACCAGGGGAGGAAAAATAGTCCCTTGGTGTACCATTTTCTGACATTGATTTATGGCATGATGACACAGATCCTGGGATATTGCATCTTGAGGAGTAGTCGAAGACCACATATCATTATGACGTTTATGGCCTTTTCACAAATTGGGCTATAGTAGATGGGCCTCGCGTGTTCCTTCGTGGGGCTTGCTTCCTTCTGATTGGTTATGACGTCAACGACCGCGCATTCATATGATTCACATTTTTATTACTTGATATTTCTTAGAATTTTACATAGAATTTATAATATAATTCAGTATATAAAGAGTAAATATGTATGACAATGATAATTGTTAACAATTGGTAATAATTATTCCTGATAATTAATAATAAACGATAATAAGGATAAATTTATAAATAATGCAGTCTTCGGATTTATGATATAAAGTGCTTTATGTATCTGTGGTCGGTATAGTAGGGTGTTTCGGATAACCCATCAGTAATCGATAAGTGTTGCTCAGAGAATATATTCGAAGAATACTTTTATGGTAATGATAAATTATAGGTTCTGAGTATTTTACATAATTGATAATAAAAACTGATTATCATTATAAATTAATAAATATTATGTATATATAACGGTCACAGGCCGTGACAGTCCTAAAAGAACCAAGTGGGAAATTTGGACAAGTAGTAGAAGGAACATTATTCAGACCATTCAATGTATTCGTAACGGCTTCAAAAACTGGGAAGCTTACATCAGGTATGCGAAGCTAATTTTATATTTTTCTTTATTTGTATAACTTTGAACATGTTTTCACTAAACTTTTATAGGCCATTTCAATAAGTGGGTGAAAGAAGTATTTTTTCCTAATACTGGGAGTACAGGTGTGTTGTTATTGGATTCATGGGCTGGGCACTGTACCGACACTGTAGAAACAGAAGCACCTGCTGATAAAACTGTCATATCTAAAGTTATTCCAAAAGGAACCACAGGTATGTGACCAGCTATTAAGACATTTATGGATTTCGAGTTTGGAAAAATGTTGCTCAACGTTTTTCGGATGATGTATTATTGCATAATTATGAGATAAATCTTCACTTGAGAAACAATATTATTAAACTCCAATCTCTTGCTCACAGTCAACTATCCTCTCCAAGATATAAAAACCTTTTTCAGTACTCATGGTATAAACTTGGTTATGTAGATAATAGGCCGCAACATTTTGTAAATCCCGTAGATTTTGCCTTTGGAGAATCTTCACAAGTAAAATGCGCATATTGTGATGAAACGCCAGTTATTAGATGTTCTTGGTGTAAAAAATCATTGTGTATCAAACAAAATATCATAATAAATGAATAAAATAAATTACTGTAAAATTTTTTATACCACAATAATTAATTTGCAACACTTAAAATGCTTCATGAATGTGAAACGTGCGTTGAGCCGCGTTTTGGAAAAATTTATAAGAAAAGTTCCAAAACCGTTTTCGATTTTTAAAAATATTTCGTTTCTGGGGCCAGGAATTGATAAAATACTCACCACAAACGGAATAATTATTGTTAATTATTGGTATTAAAAGAATATTTACCCAAATTTATTAGGTAGTAATGCATTTGATAAAAGAACCAATTAAATAATTGAAGAATTGATTAATTGCTAAATTATTCTCACACTAGGCTAGTGTGATTAAAATTGATTTTAATTTAACTTGGCGTAAATACAAATTTCCAGTCAACATTTTTATGTTTTCCATTAATTTCAAAAGCAAAAAAGATGCAAAAATTAGTTTCTCAAAAATTTCCAATCTATCTCCATTCCACGAAAATTATTATTTTTAGTCTTGCTGCGAAATAATATTTTGCAAGTTTGTAGTAAAATTTAATGTACAATAAAACAGTTAACATTTAAAAAATGTATGCGCATATAAAAATTTGTTTTTTTCCTTCCGGCGTGATAAGAAACTGCAGTCAAAATTTTTATATATTTAAATCATTTGTAAAGTGCATAAAATTTATGAATTCACTTTTCAAGAATGTTCAATCTCTGTTCGAGTCGTGAGTTTCATAATTTTTAAAATAGTTGCGACGGAATACCTCGCTTTTTAATGTAAAATTTTAATGCACAATAAAACTGTTTAGTTATAAAAATGTACGCTTAATACAAAAGAATATATCAAAAAATTTATGATTTTTGTTTCCCTAAAATTCTTTATTTTTATCGAAGTAAGAAGTTTGATTATTTTTAAAACTTCTGCGATGAAATTCTTTGCACTTTTGCAAATGTCTGAAAGGTTTTTTAGATGGTCTCAAGACTTGGAGATCAGTTGAAAAAATTATGTTGAAAAATTTGTGATAATTCTAATACTTTATCAATCATAAAGCCTGGTTTCTCGCTCGGTGCATATAATATTTCATCTGCTAGTAGAGGGAAACGAGACAAGACTAATCAAAACTCGCCGAGATGACGTTAGAAATAAGTGACGCCATGTTGTACAAAGAGAATGAGACATTCTCTCTCCTTCTATAACATGGCGGCGGCGCCGCGTATAAAAATAAAATAGATGGCGACACATATGCTTCTCTCTCTTTCTCTCTTTACCTCTGGCTGTGAAAGAAGGAGAGGATGACATAACTATTCAAAAAAGAGGAGCATAATCAAAAAACAGGAGCATAATCAGCCATTTTCCCTCCTGAAAACAAGAGCATAATCATCGAGTTACCCTCTACTATCAGATAAATAATCTACTGATTCCTACTGTCATTCTAGCCCACAGCAATCTGGGAGATACAAAATCATGATCCCCGAGATGCTGCTTCGCTCTTTCATTCAAAATGAGACCTGCTCCTTGCCTACGATGTGTTTCACTATCTTTTCAGGTACACATATAATATCTAGTTTCCTTACGTGCATAGTTTCTCGTAATTCTTTTAACTTGAGATCATTCACCCCCCCCCCCTTCCTCTAGAATTCCAAAAACTCAGTCTCCCTTCGTCGCCTGAAACTTTCGTGATAAAAATATTTTTTTTGTTTGTATTCCACCCCACAGGATACCATTTTCAGTGAGAAAGACAATTTTTTCATTTCTGCAAACGTATATTTAGCATTTTTCTAATAAATTTGATATTACAATAAAAGAGTTAAGATAAAAAAATGTAAACAATAAAAATTTATTTTTATTTTCTTTCAATCTCTGTCCAAGTCGTGAGTTTGATAATTTTTTTTATTGCTGCAACTGAATACTTTATTTTCTTCTATACAATTTTATTACACAATAACTTCTGATAAATGTACGCGTACTATTAAAGAATTTGCAAAAAGAATACGATTTTTTTAAGACTCTTAATCTCTGTTAAATTTAATGTGCAATAAAACTGTTCACTTGTAAAAAATGTATTGGTAATCGAAAAATTTTCAAATCTGTTCCAACGTTATTAAAAAGTTTTTTTTTCAGTTTCTAGTCAAAAGCAGCAGTTAAAAGAAGAAAACTTCCAACTGTAAAAGGTGAGTTTTTTTTTAAATATTGAATTATTTTAATTTTGATATAACCCAACTGAAGGAATTGTAAGGACTGGATGAGAATGTCTGTTTTTGAACTTAATATAAAACTCAAAAAAAGACCATGGATACATATAAAAAATGTCTGCGTGGTAAAAAAAATGTTAATCTCTTTCAGCGGTATTGAATAGTTTAACTTATGCTTTTATTATTTTGACATGACTAATGAGAATAATTTTCTACTAAAAATGACGAATTTTTAAGAAAATTATTTTAACTTTCAAGAACAAAAAAAAATCGACGAAATTACATATTAAAATTTCAAAGCAAAAAATAGATTAACAACTAGCAGGATAAATATTTACGCAAATAAATGCATTTACAAAAAGATTAAAAAATTGAAAGGTTGAATGTTCGGTAAAGCAGTTGAATTTTAAACCAAATACGATGACTTTTTTAAAATAGTTCAATTTTAAACCCAAAAACAAAAAATAAAAAAAAATATGTAGGTTTTCAAGCAAGGTAAGGAATCTTAAAAAAATGTAAAAGGTCGAATTTTAAACAACATCAAAATTATCATTCAACCAAAAAAAATTAATTTTTATTTTTGAACTTTTTACTGATAAAATCACTTTTCTACAAAGAAGACAAAGTTTCTACAACAGTAGTTGATCTACATCGATTCTGGGACACCTCAGTCGTCAAACCAGTGACGTTAACTTATCTATAGTCAATAACTCGGTCGGTAAGGTAGACCACTGTCATAAATAGAGGCCTTGGACGGTAAAGTCTGTTCCTGTAATACCGACTGAGTGTGTTGCCTAGATTCGTGTGGATGGCGCTCGTGAGGTCGGGGAATCCCCTGAGTT
>JAAAKG020020745.1:0-20317 GCA_010014905.2 Druon quercuslanigerum | reverse complement strand
AATCTAAAAATTTTATAACCCCTTCCTCACACTACTCCCCTCCCTACCGAGTGAGTCACGCCTACCATGAAAGGGAAACGGCTTAATGGCTTAATGGCTTAATTAATAAATAATAATAATAATCTTCCATAACCATACTTTTGTATGAGACATTCAAAGTGTTGAGTCCATTTCCTTATATTAGCCTTTGTAATTACGATTTTACGTTACCCACTTGCATTTATTCTTACAGGCTTAGGATATTCTGTACCTACTTCTCCCGGTAGACGTCTTGATCTAGCATTTGAGCATCCTGGATACGAGATTCTTCCAAGGCGACAAATTTTGACAGTTCCTGATGTTGAGCTTGTCACGAAAAATGCAGGTGGTAATTTCATTCCATTAAAACCACCTTATAAAAGTTTCTCATCACCTGGACCTGACGAAGCCATCGTTGCAGTATGGATACAAGGTTATATTCGTGGAATATATAAACCAGAATATCCTAATCCACGGATAAAATTGTACAAGGATGCAAGAGGTGCGCAAATAATGTGGCCATCTGAAAGGAATTTTTATCCTGTAGACGAACTTATAGAACTTCCTGCATGTGCTACCGCTACAAGAAGCGGAAGTGGTCCATCACCAAGAAAGAGTGAGCCATCGTCAAACGAAAATGATCCATCGTCAAGTGGAAATCACCCATCGACAAGCAGAACTACTCCATCGTCAAGCGAGTACGACCCATCGACAAACGGAAGTAGTCCATCGTCAAGTTGGAATAGCCCATCGGAGAGCAGAAGTGGTCCGACATCACGAAGAAAGAAAATCAGTTTACAAAATATTTAAAACAATTTCATTTTGTGAACTGAGGTTAGATCAAAATGTTGCAAGATCATTTTTTACTTAAATCTAAAAAACGAATAAGATTTTATTTCTGTATATATTTTTAAATCGCCTGTCAATGCAATATAAATGAAAATTCTTGATTACACGACTTTACTATATACAGTAAGGTCAATATGATAATAGTCATAGGGAATATGATGATTATAACTTTAGCATACAATTCAACCCGTTGTGCATCTGTCTAATGCAAAAAAAGTATTACAAAGACGAGTTTAATTCGGGTTTCAAATCTCCCGCGCTCGAGATCTGTCGCTGATTGGTCAAAGGCTCCGAGACTCAGAAGACGTGCGCAAAGGCGTATAACACAACATTTAAAAGTGTTCAAAAATACTGTTGGGGCATGCATTACGTGTTTCTTTTAAATTGGAGTTGGTTTTCACTAATGCAACAGTACATGAGTGATATTTGTTGTTTGACAAGCGTCATAATCGTTGTACTTCGAACTTAATAAATATCTTCTGGTTGTATCGGTAAATATCATGAACTCTAACTTTCCTTTTTTTTAAATATTCACTGCAAATACTAGTGCTCGGTTTGATTTATGTTTATAACAAAGTTGATGTTTACCAATTATTGCATTAAGCCTTGCACAAATAACAGCTATTCACAAATGACATAAGTACGTTTACCTCAATTCTTAATATTCTCTTATATAGAATTTTTTTCTTTTCCACAGATTCACACATTTATAAACATAGCTCCTGCAACAAAAAATGTAATTCGTATGTTTATAAAAATAGCAACTATGAATCTGCGAATCAAATTATGAGAGTTAAGAAGCGTCGAATTATTCCTATAAACTGGGTGTCCAGCGACCATGAAAACCTGGACTTCTCCTGGAATTTTTAACGACAACCTTAAATTAATTATTTTTTTAAATAGTTATTTTATTGAAATACGATAAGTAACTGAAATCTTTGTCTCTCTTAAAAAAGAAACATCTCATTTCAAATAAATCTTGATACTAAATTTTGTTATTTATTAAGATATAATTTATCTTTTACTCATTACAGAATAAATACAGAGATTTTGAGGCATTTTTTGTACACTGTATTAATTATTGTATAGATTGAAATGAACAGATTTTGATATTGTGAATAATTCTAGAAGTTTTTTATTTTGTCTCCGCTAATATAGAATGTTCAAATATACATTTTTTGTAATATTTAACTTAAAAATTATAAAAATTATTAGCTTAAATATTCGACGTTAACTCAGTTTCAGAATTAGAAAGATTCATGACCATATAACGGATTTTTCAACAGTTTCACCACTCGGCTTTCTGAGTATACACCAGATTATACTAGAGATACACTAGATAGACACGATAAAGATTTCAAAATATTGCAAGATTTAAAAATATTTTAAACGATTTGGAACATTTTACAATGGCGTGTCTACTAGATTTTAAATATCATATAACAATATCACAACACTTTTAAACGGTTTAAAGGGTTTCAAAGATTTTAAAAAGATTTTAAAGATTTTTAAAATTTTTTAAATCATAGTGCACCAGGTGAAACTGCATATATTCACTTTAAATAATTAATTAGGTTGAAGTATAATGACTTTGACACTTGTGAAACGACAAATATCACTCATGTACCGTTACATTAGTAAAAACCAACTGCAATGTAAAAAAAACGTAATGAACGTCCCAACAGTATTTATGAACAGTTTTTAATGTTGTGATACACTTCTTTTAATTCATAACTAATTATTTATTTGAAATGCACGTCGAACCCTGGGGAGCATAACCTTCTTTCATAATTAGGTTATACTTATTTGCGCACGTCTTCTGAGTTTTGGAGCCTTTGACCAATCAGCGAAGATTTCAATCGCGGGAGATTTGAAAACCAAATTGAAATCGCCTATGTAATACTTTTTTGCATTAGACAGATAAATAACGGGTTACATTGTACTCTAAAGTCACTATCATCATATTCCCTATGACTTATATAATCTTGACCTTATTGTATTTATTTTTTTCTTGATTTTTTTGTCCATTTTATCAATACGATGATTTCTATGGGGTAGATAAATCTGAATGTCGAAAAACTGAGATGCCTTTTTTATAGGTTAAATAAAAAACGTGAGTTGGAGCTAGATCGGGTTAGGTTTTACACTAAGAAAAAAAATATTAATACTAAAAAAATTTTTTTGATTGAAGTAAACCATTTATCGCCCACAGAACCAACGGGATAATAGTTTGCTTTAAAAAAATGAATGCCTTGAAATGAAGAAAATAAATAAATGTCACCTTGATCTAAAAAGTCGATTTATTTGAATGGAAGAAATTTTTTTCTTAGTGTAGATAAAGCCTAATAAATCAAATAATTACTGTAATAATTTTAGATCTTTAATTATGACACATAAATTTATACATAAATTATAAAAAAATTCAACAACTGAAGATAAAATTTCAATAAAGAATTTTGTACTTGAATTCACTATGCTGTAAAGAAGCGACACTTGGACATGCCAAGAGAAAAGGATCAAATATATTTAGTAAAGCGCTAATGTACAAAGTCAGTAAGGAGGCGATTCTCAAAGAATGTGGTGTAGAAAAAAAAACTGTTTGACACAACGGAAATAATTTGTTGAGATATTTAAGTAATGTGAATGGTATCGTACCCAGAGGTAGACCCAGGAAAGAATAGTGGGGATGTGTAAATGAGACTCTACAAAGACAAGATATGAAGAGCCATAGAGACACAAGAGCTGTTATGAAAAGATACATGGATGTAAAGGAAGCTAAAGTTACGTATACCATGACAGAATGTGTGAAGGAAAATAGTTTATAATAAATTTGTAATAAGGAGTGTCAGGCGAGTGATAAGACACTAGTTACCCCAAACTTACGAATATCAGTCGCTCTAAAATTTAGATGCCATATTTTCCTCAACTGCGCAAGCGGGGAACTGTGCCGCAAGCTCCGCGCGTGCAGAACGGCTTGACTATATTGTTGGTTAAATGTTTCGGCTTGTTCGGGGTAATGTTTCTCCCGATTCAGGGGAGCCGTTGTACCAAAAAAATGACACTGTTAGCTGTGTGATTGGCGCCACAATTGTACGTGTTGGGTTGGCGGCTCTACCAAACTTCTTACCGTGCACCTCAAACGAACAATGTTTGATGCTACTGGGCCCCCGTAGAGAGCTTTGCAAAGTGAATGTGATTAGAGTAAAGACATCATACTGTAGGATTATCAGTCAGTTCACATTTTTTGTATGATCCATCACTTATGATGATCTTGTAAAGCTCTTTACCTGGATTGATTTCTAGGAAGACTAATCAGCGACCTGTGTCGGAGCCGTATTGTGGGACGAACGTGTTTCTTAAATAACGAATACCAGATTTCCATGTGGTATAATGATGAATATAATAAATTATAAAAAATTATATCATTCCTCCTAGAGTAGCATAAGAATCTTTTCCTGAATTATTGTACTCTAAGTCAACCCTAAAGAATTTCTATGAACACTTATTCCTTTAAAAATAAAAATTTTTTGTACAAAATACTAACAAAAAATTTGTTTAAAAGTGTGAGTCTCATTAGAAACCTATTTTTTTTTTTTATTCAAAATCACCAATTTCTTATGAGAGATCTTAACATAACATAAAATTGTTCAGAAATGGTGAGTCTTATGTAATTCTTAAAAAAATTTTAATCTTCTTTGAAATGCACTGACTTTTTACTAAAAATATCGACTTCCAACATAAAACAATCTAACCTAAAATACACTGGAGCCTGGAGATAAGCAAAAATTTGGGCATTGCTTTGAGCATATCTCCGAGGAATCCAAACGTAAGCAGTAGGCAGCGTGTGGAAAATTTCTTAATATTACGCAATATACGTGTGTGAGTAACGGCGCACTGCCAGCCTTGTTGCTATGCTACTATTTTTTAAGAATCACTAAACACTTAATGAGCACCACCTCCCATGCTCCACACATCACCACATTCCGAGAACACACGATACCAGCAGTTCTGGGAATAGCTCAACATCAGGGTGCTTATCTTCAGACTCCAGTGTAGGGCAAAACATATGTGAATCTATTTGGAAATCTAATAATTTTTGAAAATTAAAAATATAAATTTTTAATGAATAGAAATAAAATGAAATAACAAAAAATATTCAGAATTTTAAGTCTGACTTGAAAGAAAATTATTTTTGTTTGAAAAAAACCGATTTTCAGTGAAACGCGTTTACATGACCTAAAACTGTTCAAAAATTGTAAATTATCTATCAAAAGAATAGACAGGATTTGAAGCGTTGTAGGATTTTTTTAAAAATTCAATAAGATTTTTAGGCGATTCAAAAAATTTCAAAAAATTTCAAAAAGAATTTGGAAGATTTCAGATATATCGAAAAAGTGTCTAGATTTATTAGTATATTTCTAAGAAAATTTGTGCCTATTTTAGAGGGTTTGGCAGAATATTACAAAAAAATGTAAGTCAGTATAAAAGATATTTAAATAGGATATATAAAAATTTAAAATATTCCTAATCTCTTCTAAACTTTTATATTCCTAAATATCTTCTAAACTGACTGATTTAAACTGATTTCGGTTTTGAGAATTTTGGAAATTTTTTTTTTGTTTGAAAATTTTCTTAAATATTCTCTTAAAGTTAATGTTAATATTGAGAATCACTTTTAATATTCCTAGAAAGCTTAGGAAAAATATTTTAATACCTTGAAACCTTTTAAAATCTTTTAAAAAAACTTTAATATGTTATTTAGAAATTTTCAGAAGTCTACTTTTTTAAATATTTTTGTAATTTTTTCAAATTTAAATTATTCAAGAAAGTCTTCAAACATTTCTGAACTTTCCTACAGTTCTGAAATAATTTTTCAAAATTAAAACTATAGAATTAAAACCTTCCAGATTTATGTTTTGCAATTCTGAAAATCTTTTGGCATGCATTAAAATCTTGCTGAACATTCTTTTTGAATAATTTTTGTAAAATAAAAAATTATTTAAAACGTTCCCTGAAATCTCAAGTAATTTTGTTATTTTCTTGGAACCTTTCCAGTTTCTTGAAAAGCTTCTACATGAAACACTTGTAAAACATTTGGTAAAAAAATTAGAAACAAAATTGTGACCTTTATTATTAAGCAATATGCAATATGCAACCAACTAGGTATTCAACAGCAATGCCGAGAAAAAATATAAGAAACTTCTTTCCTAAACATTTATTTGCACAAAATAGTTTATAAAAAAATATTCTACATCGGATTTTTGAACTTCATATTTCACTGTCGAAAGCTTATAAAAATTTGCATTGCCCTGTTATTTGCAACCCCTCTCTTCAATCATTTGTTTTCGGTAATGTAAAAGATAACAGGAGCAAAGTGTACCAAAAAAGGCATCATTACAGAATACAGACGCATCGTTATATTATCTGAGTATATCCACTTGTCGCTGTATCAGACCTCGGTCTAATTGTTCTTAATAATGAAATATAAGAGCATGGGAGTCTTAAATCAGAAAAAGGACAGTAATTTATCGCCTCCGCTCCCGTTACAACAGATCGTGGCTGGTTCATTATTAGAGGGTGATTTCGCACACGCCGGCCATACTTAACCGCGAAACAAGTTCGCCTCTTCCCAAACACGGATTTGCAAACCAGGCAATTAATGCGCGCTCGAGCTGCACTGGCTGATTTACGGGACCGGTGGGCCTGGCGAATGGCAGTCTCCTTACATGCGATATAATCAAGGTTCCTTAAACACCTACTTGCCGCTCGCGGCCCACAGAACAATCATTGGCGCTAATGGGGGCTAATCGGTCAAGTCGGCGCGCGCTTCACGCAACTTAGCACGTCTTACATTAGATCCACTGAGCATGCGCCCTACATTTTAGCACCAGGCAATCTTCTCTAGGCCAACCACCAGACCTTCCCGTCTATAATTTTCGCACCATTCGCTCCTACATGGATTTGCAAATGTGCCAATGATAGCTCTAGACAAAGATTGCCCTTTGTAAGAATTGTGGGATGTCTCCCTCTTTAAAGCCGAGCTAAAGATTTGATTTCTATGAATTACTGCTGGAGACCTTGAACAGCTTAGAGTTCTCGTCATGGTTCGCTGAAGCGAATTAGGTTGCTCTCCTTGGGAGGAGTCATTTTAGCAAATGTTATTCAATCATTCCACAATTCGGCATCCAAGTGCTTTAAGAGTCTATAGTCACGAGAAACTTTTGGAAATTTATATAAACAAAATCCTCAATATTATCTTTAGGCATAACAATCTTCCGAAAATCTATTATCGATAATGACCAAAACAACTGCTATCACATAAGTATGAAAAAAAATCGTATCTTTAGCCCCATATGCCCTTAACCCCTCTACAGTTTACGTAATCACCCTTTGATGCTCCTCTTATTATTTCAGTAATTTGCTTTACTGACGCTGCTTCTATCCCTAAATCCCTTCTTCCCTCTCCAATACCAAGCATTTCCTCTTGTAAATATTCCTACTTCAATCTCTGCTCTCTTGCACACACCACATACTCTCCTACCTATTCTTACATACTCTTATCCTCTCCTTCATCGAACCCCTTCTCTCTCTCTCTCTCTCTCTCTCTCACCCTTCCTTACTCTATTTCCACTCTTCTTTTAATCCATTCCCTTTTATAAGCCTCTCCCTAATCCACCTTGCCATTCATATAATCGATCCCTCCACTATGTTTTCTGTCCACTCTTTTTCACCTTCACACACACACACCTCACTCCTCTCCCATGATACCAGAGTGCCTCCTTCTATCCCCTTACATTTTCCTTGTCCAATCCACTCACTTCTCCCACAATCTCTTACTCCTTTTACCTTCTTCCTACTCTGCCCCTCTCTTATGAATCGTAATCCCTATAGTCTTAACTAATGTATTGACTTTTGCCAACTCTACACTATGATATTTCCTTTTGTATATATCCTCTCATGATTATACCATAAAATATTTGCCTTCCCGTCCAGTCTACACCTTCCTAACATACCACACATTCTCCTGCTATACATCCCTTTAATTAATTTTATCAACCCTTCCACTAAATTTTTCAAATAATCTATTTCCCCTTCTCTACATCATTATTCCCTAATCCTTCAATCTACCTCTACTCATTCCCCATCTCCTTATTCAATCCAAGCACTCAAATGTAGGAGTGTCCTTATTTTTCGGCATAAAACGATAGCATTACTTGGAATAGTTCAAAGTTGTGTATCTTCGTTTAAAAAAAAAAAGTATATATATATATATATTATCGTATAAAAAATTATAATTATATAATAATACATCAGTATAATTACATCAACGTTATCTACACCCATAGAAATTTAGTTACACAATACGTTAAAACCCATATTACATTTCAGTATAATCTTTTATGATTTAGGGAAACTGGGTATGTATATTACAAAGTATTATAGTATTTATTAATGAGCTATGAAAAATTTACTTTGGAAAATTAATATAGGCACTGCAAAACTTGTAAAAAAATGTGATATTAAAAATTCACTATATTAAATTCAAGCACGACAATAATCTCAAATATTAGAAAGATTGTAATAATTTTTTTCAGGTTTTTCAAGAGAGGATTCTAAAATTTGCAAAAGTTTATACTACAAATTATAAGTCATTCAAAAAAATTTAAGGACAAAAATACGAAAACGACAAATTCGTAATAAACTCACACTGCATAATTATAGCAAATGAATGCGCACATTATCATTATTATACAGGACAATGTAGACAATTGAGAAGTCATGTTTTTAGATAGAAAATGCAACTATTTGTGTATAAATGGAACTTTTTGGTTTATAATTAATTTTGGTTGCAACTAAAAATGCCATTACTTGGTTAAAATAAGAATTATTTGGTTGAAATTTTAACTCTTTTGCTGAAAATTTTTTTCGCTGAAATGAAAATTCGCCCTTTTTCATTGAAAATTCAACTCTTTTGTAAAAAAAAAAAACTCATATTTTCGGCTTGAAAATTAAAGTATTTAATTTAAAATGCAACTCTTTTTGGTTTAAGTTTAATCTTAATTGTTAAAAAATTCAGCAGTTTGTTCAAGTGAAGTTGTTGGTTGAAAATTCGTCTTTTTCGATTGAAAATTCATCTTTCTTTATTAAACATTAATCTTCGTTCAGCAGAAAAGTTTGTGATGCAAAAAAATCGTCTTGAAAAAACAGTAAACTAAACGCATCTGTTTTTGAGTAAATTTAATTATTTTCTACTTTAAAAATCGAGAGTTTAGTTAAAAATTTGTATTTGAAGGTTGAAAATATAATTATCTTATTGAAAATTTGTCTCCTTTGCGTAAAAATTTAACTTTTGATGGAAAAATATTCTTTTTTGATAAAAATGAAATTTTGTTATATGTTAGAAAATAAAAATGAAATAACCATTTATTACAGATGTAAAAAATAAACAAATTAATTTTCTATTTGCCTAACATTTTTAAAGAAAACAGAGCCATGAATAAAATAATTCTAAATTCTATTCACACAAGTCGTCTTTGAAATCCTTGAAATCTTTATGAAATCATTAGAACCTTTTGAAATCCTTGTAAATTCGTTGAAATCTCTTAAAGTACTTAAAATCTGTATGGAATCTTGAAATTTCTATGAAATCTTTCTAATGTTTTGAAAAATATTTGAAATCCTTGAAATATTTAAAATAGTTGAAATCTTTGTGAAATTTTTATGAAATACTTGAAATATTTGTGGATGCTTTTTTTAATATTTACTTGTGAAATCTTTTGTGTTAGTTTGAAATCATTAAAATCTTTAAAATCTTCTGAAATTTATTAAAACCTAATTTGACAGTTTAGCGTCTTTGAAATATTTATAAAATTTTTCGTATTCTGAAATCATTTTTACTCATTTGAAACCGTTAAAATATTTTTAATCTGTGCAAAATCTGTTGAAATCTTAAAAATCTGGTTTACTATAACTTTTTTTCAAATCATAGAAATCTTTTGAAAGCTTTATAATCATTGAATTCTTTTAAATCTTAGTGAAATCTTTTCAAATCTTCTAGAATGTTTTGAAAAATTTTTAAATCGTTTCAAATCTTTGAAACGTCAGCAGATTCGGCTAACCTCAGAAGTTTATCGATGCTATTCGGATTTTTTGATATAGTGATTTGCAATTTTCTCAACTGAAGATCACAATTTATGTTAGCATCTATGACAGAAAAAAAATCTCTTATCTCTTTTCACTTTTTCATTGACTCTAATAATTTTTAGAATATTTTTATTAACTTATGTACCTCAATCTATTAATTCCTATAAGGGGCATTATTCCTGAACTGCCCCCACTTTAAAAGTCATGTCTTCCGATTGCCTTCAAATTTTTAGAGTTTGTTTGCCTATAATAAAGTAGTATATCCACCAATTTATGGACTTTTACTACCATCCCTCCTCGAACTACAGGGGATGAAATTTTCATCCCCCGACAAAGCGGGTATTTTCAAATGATCATAACTTCCTCTCTACAAATGAGAATTGAATTTTCTATGAGTGATTCCTCATTGGTTTTTCATGATCTTTCATTCTGTAAAATCTATTGTTTTTAATTTTTTAATTTTTATAAACAAATTGCCATTTAAAATGTTTATTTATCAATTTCTACTCTTCGGGCAGTTTTTATTTTTTTCAAGTATTTTGAACGAAAGCTTGATTTTTTCCGATAAAAATGTTGTTTGGCATTTTGCGACTGACAATATTTATGTGGTTATGCCAATGCACCGACCGACGTTGTCTTGTACAAATTCGATTCATTCAAACATACTTTTCATTGGTACAGAAACTTTCCAAAAATAAATTTCAGCAGTTCCTAATGCGTTGAAATTTTTCGCATTTAGTTATAAACAAATTAAGGAACGCAAGTATTTTATAAGAGAGCGTTCACCCTTTGACCCTTCATAATGTTTTTTTTTTTGAAGTTTTGCTATATATTTTCATCATTACCGTCACATAATAAACAGACTTGTGAAAGGCTACAATCAGTTAACAATAGTTTGAACAATTCATATAAACAAATTATACATGATTTTTTCGTTTCTTTGGCTGAATTAAACTTGGTCTCGTGTATAGCTGAAAAACAAAAGACATCCACGTACATAGAGTTTCATTTCAATTCTCCTGAAAGGTAAAAGCAGCCAACGTGTAGTGTTTAGAATTTCTCTGTGTGTATTTTCTACGATTTCTTTCGTTTGTTATAAATAAATAAATAAAATTAAAAATTGTTTATCCTTCTCTTCTGTGGATTTTGTTCATTTAGCTCAGGTTATAAGTTCGTTTTCAAGTCTCTTTGCGAATCTCTGCTTTCGAAGCAAAGTGAGATTGCAAGTTGTTAGTTGATTGTTAATTGATTTAAGGATTTAAGCCTTTCACAAGTCTGTTTTATGTAACGGTAATGATGAAAATATACTGTAAAACCTCAACAAAAAACTACATAACTATTTTCAGTCCCACAATGCCAAAAACTTCTGAATTGGCATAAAGCTTTCTATGTTTTTGCTTATTAAAAGGGATTATTTTTATACTAAAAATTAAAAATTTCAAGTCATACTGTCTACAAAAAGGTTAATCTTCAAACAAGCAGATAAATTTTCTATCAATAAAGTTGAATTCTCAACGAAAAGTGTAATGGCTGATAATCCAAACAAAAAATATATTTAAGTTATAAGTGAAAAACAATTAAACTCAACCAAAAAAGAATATATTTTAAATCAAACAAGTTCAATTCAACAAAAAAGGATATTCATTATAAATGAGAGATAGTTAAATTCATACAAAAAAGATAAACTTTTAAGTAAATAATTTAATCCTCAATCAAAACATAATAATTTTTAAACAAACAGTTGCGTTTTATATAAAAAGAGATTATTTCTCAAAAAAAATATAAATCTTTAATGAAACTGTAGAATTTCCATGCCAAAAAGGACAATTTTCCAGAAAGCAGTATATTTTTAAACCCTGAAATAAGCATTTTCAACAAAATAGTTAATTTTCAATCAAATAGTTTAATTTTTATCCAAATATATAAATTTTCTACTAAGTAGAATATTTTTTTGTCAAAAAAGACGAATTTTCAACTAAAAGTATGAATCTGCAACTAAGAAAGTAACTTTTTGACAAATTTATTGATTAACTTTTAACCTAGTAGTTGAGTTTTCAACAAAAAGTTGAATCCTCAACTAAACAAGATTTTATTTTTAAAACAAAAAACTCTAATTTTAATAAAAAAAGATGAAATTTCTACGAAAAGATGCAAACTTTGAAACCAATGAGACGAATTTTAAACGAAATTGTTGAATTTTCAACGAAAAAGAATTTTTCAGCCAAGAAAGAAAGAAAATGCATGTAGTTTAAAATATACGTAGTTCGAATTTTTAAATCTTTTCAAAGCTTCTGAAATGTCCTTCTATTTTTCAAACTTCCAGGTTGGTTTATTTTTTGAAAATCTCATGTAATATTTTGAAACCTTTAAAATATTCTCCTCAAAACAATTTTAAAAATAAAGAATAACTTGAAATATTCCCAGAAATCTTAAGAACCTTCTTTAGTATTATAAAAGCTTTCAAAATCGTAATAGAAAACTGCAAAATTTCATTTTTTTTTAAATCTAAATTTTGTTCTAAGGTATTTTAAATGATTTCCAATTTTTCATTTTGTTGTTGAGATTTTAGCTTCAAGAACTATTAGAACTTTTTCTAAAATTTTGAAAATTATTCTGCCAAATTTTTTTAATTTCCTTAAAACCGTTCCAATTCTTTTTTGGCAATTTTTGAAATCTTTAGGAATATTTTGATATCTTCATAAATATTATTTTGTAATGAATGTTCTGAAATGAAATGTCCTTTAAAAATGTATAATATATCTTGAGAAAATTGTTTTATTCTCTTTAAACTTTTCAAAATCTTTTAAAAACTCTATTTTTTTTTGCAAATTTTGAAAAATCTACACTTTTTGTTTTAAATTTGTTGAAATCTTTTTGAGTTTAAAATTATTTTTGTGTTTTTTCAAAACTTCCAAATATTTCTTAAGCTTATTCAACTTTTTTCTATAATTTTATATCCTTGAAAAATTCAGAAATTTTTCTTTATAAAATCTTCTGCATACTTTTTATAAAAATTAGGAAATCATTTGAAACGTTTTAGAATATTCACAAATGTTATCTTTGAATCCATTAGTCTAAATAAATAATTAATTAAAATATGTTCTGTGATTTTAATAAGAAAATATCTTCAAAATCCTTGAAAAGCTTTGAATTTTATTTAAAAATCCGTAAAAATCTACATTTTGTTTTAAAAAATGTTTAAATTTTTTCCAAATTCAAATTGTTTTGAATATTTAAAAAAAATTTAAATGTCTCTTAAAATAATTCTAAGTTTTCCTCAAATTTGTTTAAATCCTGCATAACTGAAAAATATTGTTTTGAGATCTGCGAGATATTTTATCGACACATTTTGAAATCTTTAAAGCTTAAAATGAATCTTCTAAAATAAGGCTTAATAATTACATAAAATTTTTTTACATGTACCCATAATTTATTTTTTCTTATGTGTTCAAAAATTAGAAAAAGTGGAAAAATTATATATCGTGGTGGTAAGATGTTAAAAACAGAATACATGTACAAATATTAAAAAACATATAGAATTTAAACTTTTCTCGTATTAACAAAATTTTGAAACATTTAGAAATAAATAGTGTTATTAAATAAAATTATTCATTTTGAATTTTTCATGTAATAAACTGATAAATCGTAATCTTTATAATAGAATAGAATCCTTTGATCATTTTTGAAACATTTAGTCGAAAAGTGAAGAACAGAAAAGTGGCCCTTATTATTGAAGAACCATTTAAAAGTTACTCTTTTAGAAATAAATTTTTAAAGTTAAACTTCCTGATTTGGAAATTTCCATTACTAAATTCGAGAAAATTCAAAAGAACAAATAAGTCATATTCACGCAGTATGTAACCAATCACGTTTTGGACCGCACATACAAAACAAATGATAATCAAGTGATTTTTAAACATAAAGGGCTAAAATTCTCGTTCAAGTTTCTATAAACAAAGAAATTCCACATTTTGTATTCTTTCTTTTCTGAGAAAATTCCGACCAAAGCAAATAGCCTAATATTTAAAATTCTAATAACCCCTCGCATTCTTACAATATTAAAGCCAAATTATGTATACATTATCCTCAAAAATGAGTTCATAGAAGAGTCCTCATTCTGTCGAAGGCTCATCGACGTGACCATAATTCCAAAGCCAAAAACTATGTAAATTTCGAATCCGCTGAAAAGCGGTCCTCTACTTTCGAAATTGTCTTCGTCCAACAATGAAAGATGAAAGGTGAAGAATGGACATTAGTTTTGTTTCGAGTCGTGGGCTCACTGGAGTCTGTAAAACGACCTAGTACCTGAGATCGACCAGGTTACGAGCGACGAGGTTCGATGGACTTGCTCCCCTTTGGTTCTCCAGAGTCCTTTCAGAATGAATGGGATCGTTAGCTGAAGACGGCTGCCTGCCTGGTCCATGGGAAACTGCGAGGCGATCGAGAGCCGATATATCCTGATATATTTTTGTAGGACAAGCAAGGATCTCGAGGAAGGATTACACGCTCGCTTCGTGGAAAGGTCTTCCAACTTCAAAGTCACAAACTTGACTTCATTTCTTTAATCCAATTCTTCTACCATTCACACAGTCAAAAACTTCCTGAATATTCCCAGCAATTTGAGGATTCCCCCTCCCTCTCGGCCGCAGCGTTCCTATTTGAGGTCCGTAGTTTTTTTCAGCTTTATGCAGCTTTTTTTGCGTTGCTAGTGAGTTCAGTTGGTAATATGTATCACGCGACCGTCTGGTAAAATGTAAGCTTCGGTAATTAATCGAGAATGATGAAAAATATTAAAGTATCATATTTCACAGCCTAAAACAGTTTTTAAACAGGTGCAATGCCGCCAGGAAGCACTATGGATGTATTCACTACAGCTCCATATTTTCCAGTTTTTTCCCTAACAAAAGAAAAAAATGGATACTTTTAAGATTTTTCAAGCTTGTCTCCATCTTACTAAAAATCGTACACTACCGTCGGAAATTATGAGATCCATTGACGCAAGCATTATTAAAAATCGCTACTGGCTTTGAACCACGATAACTCAGCGAAAAAAAATTAAAGGGCCTTTAAAAAAAACAGTTAGAAAGCCTATGAAATTCCACGTCTTAAAATTTCGAACAGATTTTTTTGATCTTCTGAAGAGAATACTTCACCTGATAAGCTTTTAAAAACAATTCTAGATTTTCTTAAACTTTGTATCTCGTCTTCAACTTTTAGCATGCCTAGGAAAATTGTTGCATAAATCTAACAATTATACGGCATAGAGTCTGAAATTTTATCTTTAATTTAAGCCAAAGAAAACTAAAAAATCTTAATCGGTTCCCGAGATACGATTAAAAATGTTCAATCGTATCTGAGTTGAGTTTTTGTCGACGATCACGGTTCTCGGCCGGTCTGCTGCTCGCCTCCTTCGTTGAGGCAGGACCGAATAGGTCACGCACAGAGGTGGTGCTTGATTGGGGCTCTCTTATACTTTTGATTCTGCTCATCAGTAATTTTTATTTCAAATTATTGTAAATTTTTCAAATTATTCATTGTTTTTTAATTATTTACAATTATTTCAATTCAGAACTATCCCCATATTAAAGAAAAAAAAGGTTTTTTTTATTTTTAAAAATTTTTATTAACTAGAATATTAATAAAAGTGTAGATATATTGTTACGAGAGTAAACTATTTTTCAAACAAATTAAGCGTCTCAATTCTAAATAAATAATTTATATATAAAACACTCAAAAATATTAAAAGTTAATAATAATGGAATTATTATTATATATTATTTTAATTTTAATTTCTATTCAATGGTTTACAATTTTCCTTTATGTTTTACTATATATAAATTCGTATTCTTGCACCTATCCACCCTAAATTTTCCCGATTATTTGATGCTCCAACTTTTTCGGCAATCTAACTTTCATTACACATAGGTACTGTTTTATATTTCATTTATTTTAGAAATTCCATTATTATTCACTTTTAATATCTTTGAGTGTTTTTCATATAAATAATTTATTTAGAATTTAGATGCCTAATTCGTTTGAAAAATAGTTTACTCTCGTAACAATATATCTACATTTTTAATTATAATCTAGGTGATAAAAAAATAAAGAAATAAAAAAAATCTGTTCATTATTTTTTAATTCTTTCATATGGGGATAATTCTGAATAAAAATAATTGTGAATAATTAAAAAAACAATGAATAATTTGAAAAATTTACAATAATTTGAAATAAAAATTACTGATGAGCAGAAACAAAAGTATAAGAGAGCTCCAATCAAGCACCACCTCTGTGCGTGGCCTGTTCGGTCCTGCCTCAAGGAAGGAGGCGAGCAGCAGACCGGCCGAGAACCGTGATCGTCGACTAAAACTCAACTCAGATACGATTGAACATTTTTAATCGTATCTCGGGAACCGGTTAGGATTTTTTAAGTTTCTTTTGCTTAAATTAAATATAAAATTTCAGGCTCTATGCTATATAATTTTCAGATTTTTGCAACAATTTTCCTAGATCATGCTAAAAATTGAAGTCGAGGTACAAAATTTTAGAAAATCTATAATTTTTTTTAAACTTATCACGTGCTGTATTTTCTTCAGAAGATCCAAAAAATCTGTTTAACATTACTATGCGTGGAATTTTATAGGTTTCAAACTGTTTTTTTAAAGGCGCTATCATTTTTTTCGCTGAGTTATCGTGGTTCAAAGCCAGTAGTGATTTTTAATAGTGCTAGCGTCAATCCATCTCATAATTTCCGACAGTAGTGTATTTTCTGAAAATCAGAAAGACCACCAAAATGTAAATTAATGTGTTCTGTTACAATAAAAAACTTTTTAACTTAAGGTAGAGTTATGTTCCAAATTAAAACCAAAGTTTTCTTAATAGAAGCAATGTAACTTTTTTCTACGCAGCTATTGATTAATCAAGAATAGTAATTGAAAGTTCGTAAGACGCGAAAAATTTCATTAAATTCAGTACTATTATATTCACAAGATCAAAAAATTCTCTTATAAACGAGGAAAATAATGTTACTTAATAAGTTTAAACGATACTGGTACGTTATGGTAGGTCATGATAAGTTTTGTATTTGGGCAATCGATACTTCGCGAAGACGCAAACATGTCAGATGCAGTACTGTACTATTCCTAATATCAAACAAAGTTTTTCTTTCATAAATAGAAAAAATAAAAAAATAAACATTTTTTTTTAATCTCATGATTCGGTACTGGTAGGTTATAAAAGTTTTAACAATAGGTCAATCAATGCGTATCAAAGACGCGAGAAAATACGCCTGATATCATATTGGTGTATTTTAAATACCAAAAAAGTTTTCCCTATATAAACAAGGTAATTTTTTAAAATCTCTAAATGCAAAAAAAACTCTTACTTTACAAGATATGATGAACTGAAATAAGTTAATTACACACACACACACACAAAAACGTTTTTTTCTCATTGTATTTTTATATCTCTGGGGTTGATTTATATCAAAATATGTCAGAAAATTATATTTTAAACTGTAGGCCATCACAAACCTCCCACTATGAGGAAGCAATATGGTGAATTTTCACGAAAATAGGAGAATAATAAAATTAATGCTGCTACAGTATTTACTTCAAATTGAAAGTCTTTCGGTTCTGGAGATTCCAAACTAATATATTTTAGTTTTCCACAAAATAATTAAATTTGCAACAAAACAAAAAAGAAAAGATTTTTTACCAAATAAGATCAACTTTTAACCCAACAAGATGAATTTATTTCGAAAAATTTGGTTAAAGAAAAAGAAATAAAATAGTTCTATTTTGTATTACAAACTTTACTTTCCACAAAGTTCATGGTTCAGCTTTCAATGAAACAGTTTCTTTTTCATTTAAAAAAGATGACTTACCAATTAAATTTGTGATAAGTAGATAATCCATCCTCAAACAAAAAATATATTCATTTGAAATAAAAAACAATTGAATTTTTAAAAAAATATAAATTTTCAATAAAATAGTTAAATTCTTAACCGAAACAGATTAACTGTGTACCAAGAAGATTATTTACTACCAAAAAAGGCTTTTTATTTTGCAAAATACATTAATTTTCAACCGAATAGTTTATTTTGTAACCAAATATGTAGATGAATTTTCTACTAAGATAATAAGAAAAAAAATAAACAAAAAAGTTCAGCGATCAACGCAATAGTTAAATTTTTAACCAAAAAGTTTATTTACGAACCAAAAAGATTACTTTAACACAAGAAAAATAAATAAATTTGGGGAAAATTCCCAAGATGTCTTGATAACTTACTAAACCTGGTTGGGAATTTTCCTAATATTATTTCTAGGAAATTACCTTATCAATGTGCTTATCGCCTTTCGAACATTTTCAGGAATGTTCCCGAATTTTTTTTACACTGTTTCTTTGCCGTTTTCCATTTCTTCATATAATCATTTTGAGCAAAAGCATTAAATTCTTTATGGATTTTTAATCTTGATTTTATTTCATGAAATTGGGTGTTAGAAAGAATCTTTCGGTTGATGAGATTTTAACGATATGCCACGATTTCTGCTGTAAGATGATTTTTTTATCCACCTTATTTAAGCATGAAAAGAAAGAAGATAAAAAGGGTTTAGTTTTTTATTTTAACAAGAATTTGGCGAAATCAGTTAGCAGATTTGGCTCTAACGAGAGAATAATGTCTCTTAGGGGCTTAAGTCTTTTATTTTATGTCGTTAGGAAGCTGTGAAATTACATGAATTTAAAACAATTGAAATTTAATTTAAATTCCATTAATGTAAAAGAAAGGACTAACAATTAATTAGTGAGATTCCGCTTAATAAAAAGTCTTGTTCCAAAACGACGTATCTAAATTTTTTACAATTTTGTGGCAGAGAAAAAAAAATCCAAAAATTGAATTTTGGCCAGGTATTTCAAAATCTAATGCTCAATTTCATCAAAAAATTCAATTTATTTATATGAACAGTTCTATTTCAAATCAGGCAGAATATCAAGAAAAGTCTAGGTGATGTCAGAATAATTTTTTTTAGTTTACATAATTCTAGAGCGAAAATAAAAGGACACATATTTCACAGTTTGACCATAAACTTCTTTTTTACGATCATTTAAAGATTTTTGTAATTTCTGAAAAAATAATAGAATATTTTTCTTCAAAAGGTAGTATTGTCCAAACGAGCAGAAGTACTCAAGATTTTTTTTGTTTCGAAGCGGAAATTCTTGTTCTTTAAGTTTATCACATTAAGCTTAAACATTAAAGATAAATTACGAAAAATATAAAATTAAAAAAAAATGGTTTTAATAAATACATATCTCTTGAGTTTTATTTTGGAAAGCCAAACTCCAAACTTCGAGTTTTTACCTTCCCAACTTCTTGCTATTATACTATATTTGTAGATACTTGTTCCCTATCCCTCTACCCCTTTCCCAGTCCTTATATTGTCTCTCCTACTTACCCTCACTATCCAACAATTACCCCATCACTTCGCTTACTTCCCCTACTTCTTACTTCCCATTCCACAATTTTCCAAACTTCCACTTCCAAGATTTCACCTTCTTCCCATTCCCTTATTTCGATCACTCCTGCTACTACCACTCCCCTCATTTTTCCACACTTCCTCTAATTCCCCTCCCGTAATTGCCCCTAACTTTTTCTACCCCCTAATTTTTCTTGAATCCCTAGTTCTTTTAGCCTACAATGCTTCCTACATTTTCCCTAATTTCTCTCTCCTACGTAACCTTCTCACACTGCCCGTCATATCTGCTTATTCCACTTCCCCTTAAATTGTGTGAAATTCCTTGAAATGCCTTTAAATCCCTTGAAATCCTTAGAATCTCTAGGAATCCCTTGAAATTGCATTTCAATTCTTAACAAATTTGAAAATTCGTGGAAATATCTGTAGTCAACTGAAAACCGATGAAATCTTTTAAAATGTTTAATTTATTTTTTATCTAACTTCCGAATTTCGCTAGAAACATCCTTAAATCTTTAAAAATCCTACAAAACAGAGTCATTTCTGTAAAAATTGTTTTCGTTAAAAAAATTATTTTTACTAACAAGGAAAGGTCCCGAGGTGTACCTCACTGATTTTTTTCATTTTGCGATATGTTTTAGTACTTCAAAAAATATTAGAAACAAATTTTTTAAAGTGCTAATTCGTCGATTAAAAGGGTGAAAATCGCCCTAAAAGTTCACCCCCAAAAACAGTTTTTTTTCAATATATAGAGTTTTTAATTAAAATTTATGTCAAAATCTTTCTTTTGAAAATGCGTCCCTATGATCACAGTTTTTGTGCAAAAGGGTTGCAATCCC
>JAAAKG020020734.1:0-20318 GCA_010014905.2 Druon quercuslanigerum | reverse complement strand
ATCGCCAATCGGAAGCGAAAGAGCGAGGAAAGGGGGGGGGGGCGTGGGCGGCGGGGGGGGGGGGGGGGCGGGGGTTATCCTTTGAAGACTCGACTTTCCCAACGTTTAACATTTCTTTCTAATTTATCGTTTTCTGCCAGAGTTCTAAGCGTTAACGGAAAGTACCAGGTATATAGACGTAAAATGCGAAATGCAAAAGAAATAAAATAAACGTTTATATAACCGACGACCGCACCGGGTTTTTAGGTCAGGGAAACAAGTTAAAAAATGTTAGGTTTTTTGGTGAACGAGTTTGAAACCATTTAGTCACTGTGCATTAAAAAATCAAAGGTGTGTATTTTTTCAGGGTAAAATTATTGGGGTGATTTTAAAATACAAGAAAATTAAGGTAAGTACAGGTTTTATAAGAAATTTGACTTTTAGTGATTTTAATTTTTTTTATTGGGAGCGTTCACTTGAGGGTGGTCCAAAAAACGATTTTCGAGTCCAAAAACTCCCAAAAGTTTCCATTTCCCGAGAAAGAAAATCCGTTTTTTTCGAAATTCGTATATTAACAGGTGCCAACCGGACACTTTAAAATCCCATTTAGTTACTATAGAAATTTTGAATTTTCGAAAAAATATAAATAATAATAAATATTAATATTTTTCTAGCAACATATTTTTTTTAATAAATATTTTTTGTGAACAAAAATTTCAACTATTTGAATATAAATATCTAAATTTTGTGAAATATTAATCTTTTTTGTTAGAAAATTATTCTTTTTACTTCAAAATTTGAAAACTGATGGATTTTGTTGAAAATTAATATTTTTTTGGTAAAAAATCATATCTGCTGCTCGAAAATTTATCCTCTTGATTGATAATTCATTTCATAATTTGAACATTTTATTTTATGGGTTAAAAATTAAATTCATTTTGAAAATTGTTTAGAAAATTCAAATGTTTATTTAAAAATCCTGCATTTTCTTAAAAATTAATTGTTTTGTAGAAAATTCATTTCCTGATCAAAAATTCACATTTTTTTGTTAAAATTTTATTTTCCTGGTTAACAATTTATCTTCTTTAGTTCAAAATTTAACTATTTGGCTGAAAATTCCTGCATTTTTATGAAAAGTACTTTGTTATAAACGACTTTTATAAGTACTTTCTTTATAAATTTTTTTTTTGGTTTATTATTTATTATGTTAGTTTAAGAAACTTTATTTTTGTTTGAAATTTAACTATTTTGCTCAAAATTATTTTTTTTTCTTAAAAATTAATATTTTAAAAGGATAATTTCACAATTTTATGCTGAGCTAAAAATGCATCTTGAATTAGGAATTCAACTATTTGGTTCAAAATTCCTAGATTTTTTTAAGAATAATGTAGTTTGTGGACAAATTATTCTTGTTGGCATAAAAATTAATTTTCTTGCTTGAAAATTCATTTCCTAGGCTAAGCAATTTATTTTAAAAGATATTTGATGATATATTTGATTTGATGAATATTTCATTTATTAATATAATTTTAAATAAAAAACATTATTTTTATGAAAAATGTTAAAAATCACAAAAAACATTAATATTAACTATGTTTTTTGCAATTTATTTTAAGTATTAGCAATAGAAAAATTTACTTATTTTTCGTGAAATTTAATTTTTTTCAATAAAAATTAAAATATTTTTTGATTAAAATATTAAATTGTTTGCTGAGAATTCCTTTTTTTTTTTAGTTAAAAATTCAACATCTTAGTTCAAAGTGGAAATAAGTTGTTCGAAATTATATTGTTATGGTTGATAATTCATCATTTCACTATTTTATGTTTGGTTAAAAATTTATCTTATTCAGTTAAAAGTTTAACTATTTGATCATAAATATCTAAATTTTGTGAAATATTAATATTTTTGATAGAAAATTATTCTTGTTGTTTGAAAATTGATCGCCTTAGTTGAAAATTCCTTGCTTAATTTAAAAATTAATTTTTTTGTTGAAGATTTATTCTCTGGTTAAGAATTAATCTTTTTTTTAGAAAATTATTATTTTTACTTCAAAGTTTGAAAACTGATGGATTTTATTGAAAATTAATATTTTTTGGTAAAAAATCATTCCAGTTGGTCGAAAATTTATTCTCTTGATTCATAATTCATATCATAATTTAAACATGTATTTTATTGGTTAAAAATTAATTTGCCTTCTAAAAATTGTGTGGAAAATTTAAATTGTAGAAAATTATCCTCGTTGTTTAAAAATGTATCTTCTGAGTAGAAAATTCATTTCCTGATCAGAAAATTCATTGTTTTTTTTTACAAATTTATTTTCCTGGCTAACAATTTATCTTCTGCAGTTAAAAGTTCAACTATTCAGTTAAAAATTCCTGTATGTTTTTAAAATCAATTCTTACGTGTAAAAATAATTCCGGTTTTTCGAAAAATTTTCTTCCTGAATGCAAGTTCATTTGCTAGTTACAAAACTAATTTTCTTTGTTAAAAATTATTTTTTTGGTAGAAAATTCATTTTAAAATTCTAATATTTCTTTAAAACTTCATTTTTTTAGAAACTCATTTCCGTTAGTAGATAATTAAACTACTTATTATAATGTTTTTTTAAAAAGTATAATCACTGTAATGAAAACTATTTTTTTTAAAATCTGTTTCGTGAAAAAAAAATAATACGCTGTTATATTTTTTTACGAACATTCCATTTTTGTAGAGAAAATTTGTCTTTTGGCTTAAATGTTCAACAATTTAGATATAGTTTGATTTCTTTCTTGAGTGAAAAATCTTTATTTGTGGATAATTATTGTTCTTGATGATAAATTTTTTTTTAATTTCATCTGTTTTTTATAGAAATATAAACAATGAGACTTTTTTATTTGGGAAGTTATCTTTTTAGGTTGAAACACATTTTTTTGTTGTAGATAAATGAATAAATTTGAAAACTCTACATTTATATTTGAAATACTCTTCTATTCCAAAGGTATTTCACCAAGGGTGAAATAAGAAATTTGATTTTTACTGATTTTTGAACATTTTTCTTTTTTTGATAAATTCTATTATTTTAATTACAATTAAAATATGTTTTGGTTAAAATATTATCTGAGTTGAAAACCCATTTTTTTTGTTTTAAATATGACTATTTTTCCAACAACAATAAATTGGATTCAAAATTAATTTTTTAAATGAAAATTTCACTATCTTATGCGTGGATAAAAATTTATCTTCTTCAGTTAAGGTTTCAATTATTTTTTGGAAAATTTCTGTTTTTTGTGTTAAATTAATCTTTCTTGTTTGACGATTCCACTATTATCATTAAAATTTAAAAATCGATTAAAATACACATTAATTAAATAAACTTATTGATATAAAAAAATTTTAAATCGATATGTTTTATTTAAAAATTGATCTTTTTTTTTAGAAAGTTAATTTTTTTAGTTCACACTTTATAAACTGATGTATCTTTTTAAAAAATGTTTACTTTCTTATTAAAATTCATACTGGTTAAAAATGCAACTGCTTAAGTTGAAAATTAAACTTTTTCGGTTGAGGATTCCACTATTTTGTTGACAATTTATCTATTTTTTTTTCAATGGATTTTTTTTCTTAGAAAATAATTCTTTTTAGTTCAAAATTTATAAACTGATATGATTTGTTAAAAATTTGACCTACCTGGTACAAAATTAGTTATTAAAAAAATGTATCCTTTTTGTTGGAAAATTACTCTCTTTAGTTCAACATTTAAAGACTGCTGTTTTTTTATCGTAAATTCCTCCTACTTGTTAGAAAATTAATCTTCTTGGTTAAAAATTTTGAAAATTTATCTATTTTACTTGAAAATACATCTTTTCTTGGTAAAAAATTAATTTTTTTTAATTACAAATTTTAGTTTGCAAATTATTTTAAAATAAATTTATATTGTTAGAATATAAAACTACTTAGTTGAAAGTGAAACTGCTTCATGAGCAATTCATATTTTTGGTTGATGAATCATCATTTTAGTCGAAAATTTTTATTTTGGTTTAAAATCTAATTATTGTGTTGAAAATTATTTGTTTTTCTGTTGAAAATTAATTTTTTTGTAGAAATAATGGTTTGAAAATTGATTTCCTTAGTTGAAATTTCTTTTTCTTACCAGAAAATTCATTTGTTCATTAAAATTTTATTTTTCTGATTAGAAATGTATCTTCTGAAGTTAAAATTTCAACTATTTGGTTAAAAATTCCTGCATTTTTTTCAAAATTCATTCTTTCTGGCAAAAATTATTTCTGTTGATCAAAAATTGATCTTCTTAATTAAACATTTATTTCCTCACTTGAAAATTAATTTTCTTTCTTAAAAGTTAATTTTTTTTGTTTTAAAATTTCGTTTAAAATTTAATTTTTTGTATGAAAACTGATGTATTTTGTTAGAAACTATTTTTTAGTAGTAGAAAATTAAAATAATTATTTAAAGTGGAGCTACTTTAGTAGAAATTCATATTTTTAGCTGATGATTTATCGTTTTCATTAAAAAAATTTTATTTTGTTTAAAATTTGATTAATGTGCTGGAAATTATTATATTTTTGATTGATAATTATCTTTTTGTACGAAAATTTCACATCTTATTATTGGTTTAATAAAAAATCCACTATTTTATTTTTGGTGGAATTTTAATCTTCTTCAGTTAATATTTCAACTAGTTAGATTAAAATTCTTACATTTTGTTGAAAATTAATCTTTTTTGGTAAGAAATTATTCTTGTTGGTTGAAAATTTTCTTCTTGATTGAAAATTAATTTCCTAGGACGAAATTTTTTATTCATTTTTGGATAAAAATGTCACGAAAATTCAAATATTTGTTTAAGAATTCATTCATTTGGATAGAAATTAATTTCTATTCGCAGAAAATGGATCTATTTATCCAAAAGTGGAACTCCTTGGTTAAAATTTTTTTTCTTTCACCATTTATCATTTTAGTTAAAAAAGCTTTACTTTTTTTAACTTAACTATTTGGCTTAAAATTATTTTTTTCTTCTTAAAAATTAATGTTTTAAATAATAAATTCAGTTTTTTATGTTTAGTTGAAAATAAATCTTCTTGGATTAAAAATTCAACTATTTGGTTTAAAATTTCTGGATTTTCTTAAAAATAATATTTTTTGGTGTAAAATTATTCTTGCTGGTATGAAAATTTATTTTCTTGGCTAAAAATTCACTTCGTAGGATTAAAAACTTAATTTCTAGGGGAACTACTCTCTTTAAACTTTATTTTCTTGGTGGATCATTCATCAGTTTGGTTGAAAACCCTTTTTTTTAATTTACCTATTTTACTGCATTTTTGTTGTTCAAAACAATTTTATTAAATAAGAATTTTACTATTCCATGTTTAGTTAAAAATGTAAATTTTCTTGGTTGAAGATTTTTTTGAAAATTTAAATATTTGTTGGATAATTTATTTATTTTGTTAGAAAATAATTTCTGTTAGTAGAAAATTAAACTACTTAGTTGAAAGTGAAACTATTTTCTTAGAAATTAATTTTTTTTTGTGGATCATTCATCATTTTAGTTGAAAAAGCTATATTTTTTGTTTAAAGTTTTGCTATTTTTATAAAATTAATTTTGTTTTTGGTTGCTGATAAAACCTTTATTTTCATTTAAAATTGAGCTAATTTTCAACGTATTTTTTAAAGTTTTTTTTCAACAAAATTTACTCGCTTAAGGTAAAAATATAACATTTTAAATGAAAATGGTTTTTTTTTAAATTAATATCTTTTGGTGAAAAATTAATCTTGTTTTTTAAAACTGATGTACTTTGATATCAATTAATTTTTTTGTATAGAAACTATGTTATTGGTTAAAAAGTTATTTTTATTGTACGAAATGCATTTTTTTATTCCAAATTTATTTTCAAATGCAAATTTATCTATTTTATGTTTTTTTAAATTGATACTTTTGGATAGAAATTAAATCTTTTAATTAAAAAATTCAGCTTTAGGGTTTAAAGATTTAATTAGTTGGTTCCAGAATTAATATTTTTATCTTAAAAGTTAAACATTTTTTTATGATATTTTTTTTTATTGACCAAAAAATCATTTTCGGCTGAAAATACAACTCTTTTTCCTAAATTTTCTTTTCTTTGTTATTAAAAAATTACTCTAGTTTAAGGATTTGACTGATTTGTAGAAACGTTGTAGATTTTGATTTAATTTGACTGTTTTTAATTCCAAATTTTGTTGAATGGAAAGAACACGTATCGCACTGTTTTTTTTAAATTCAATTTTTGTTAATAAATATTTATGACTTTAATTGAAAATTTAACTAGTTTATTAAAAATTCTTCTTTTTCTTTAAAATTAAAATTTTTTAAGCTGGATATTTAATTCTACTGTATTTGGTTCAAAAGTACTCTGTTATCTCTCTGTCTCTCTCTTTCTCTTAGCCTCTCCCATAACTTAAAATCGATAAAAAATTTCGGATTTTTTGCAGTATCACGAAATTCTTCCCAAAAATTTCGTTATGCGTTTAATTTTCAAGCATTAAAATTCTGCGATGTGGCAACAAATTTGAAAGGCAATCGATATGTTCAATGCAGCCTTCTATGGAATCTGGAAAAGCTATTTGGCCATAATAATAATTTTCCAGTTTGGTCTAAAATATGACTGTCAATTATAAATTGCGAGATTAAAATCAGCTTCAATATTATTCGAATTACGATAACTTCTACGTGCATAAATTCTGATACAATTTTTGAAAATCCAATAGAGTTGTTTTACAATAGTAAAAAAATTAACAAACGAATCAGTAGAAAATTTCAAAATGTTTTTCCTTGATTGGAAACAATCTTCTGAAATTAATAACAATAATTATTCATTTTTAATTAGAGCGAACAATTTTTTAACATAACATTTCAACTTTAATCCGAAAATATACATTTTTTACTAGAAACATGAATCTTCAGCCGAGAAACTTCATTTTCTGTCAGAATAAGAATTTTCCACGAGGAGTTGAATTTTTAACTAAAATAATAAATCTGTATTAAAAAATAAAATAAAATATAAAAGTTGAATTTTAGAAGAAAACCAAGGAATCTTTCTTATCATCAGAGAATAACAGAAATGCTTAACGTCTTTTCAGAGTAGATAGAGCCAAAAACTAAAAAAAATTTAATTAATTTTTTCTAAAAAAAAAAACATTCTTTTTCGTGCCGTTGTGAATCAAACCACGGAACTTCCGATTGCCGGTCGGGTGCATTTTTTTCCAGGTGTGACGTATTCACATTTTTCGAGGGATCTGTATTATCATCAGAGAATAACAGAAATTCGTTACGTCTTTTCAGAATAGATGGAGCTATGAATTAAACATTTTTAAAATTAAATTTGTTTTGAAATCTTCTCAAGTCTCCTCTTAAGCTACTAGGAAGACTTAAAAAAGAATAAAAAAGAATTTAAGGTTCTCTGTTATTATCTGATGATAAAACAGATTCCTTTAAAAATTTGAATCAGCAGCACATCGCAAAAATAATGCGTCTATTTCGGAAAAAGGATTTTTGTTTCTTTTTTTTTCAGAAAAAATGCTGTTTATATCTTTATACAATTTATTATTTTTTAAACTTTTTTTTATATTTTTCACACTTCCCTTATTACTCTCCCCTTGTTTCTGCTTACTTCTTCTATTTCGCCATCCCTGAATTGGCTTCACTTACCCTACCCTCCTTATTTTCCCTCACTTTCCTTAGTTTCCATCCCCTTACTTATCCTACCTTTTAACTGTCATTTCTTCTACTTCCTCTCACTACGCCTTTCCTTAACCCCTACTTCTTCTCCCACCACTTTACTCACTTCCCCTTCCCTTATTTTCTATACTGCCTGTACGCCCCCTTCTCCTCCTATCTAAACTTTAAGCTTCGCTTCCTCTTCCTTTCCCAACTGCTGTCTCCTCTACTTCTCCCTTTCCTAACTTTCCCTGCTTACACTTCCCTTCCACCACTTTACATCCTTGGCTACTATTTGACCTCTCCTACTCACAAGCACTATCTTATTAGCCCTCCCCTCATTAACTATAATTCCCCAACCATCACTTTCCCTTAATTTCCGCCTAATTATTTGTTCTTCCCCACCTCATATTTTATATTACTTACCTTCTATTCTCTTCCAGTTATATCCAACATTTCTTGCTTTACCCTTACTTCCTTAGCCCTCTCCCCCCCCCCAACATTTTCTGCGTCCAATATCCTCATTTCCCATCATCACCCCCGTTACCCCTATTATCCTTTGTGAGATTTCATTTCCCTACTGACCTTTTCCACTTTTTTCATTTTTCAGATTTTCCTTTCTGTCACATTCCTAATATATTTCCCCTTATTCACCTACTTTTCATTGTAACCTTTTTCTTTATTTCCTATGTTTTTCTTCCTCTGACATTCTTTATTTCCATAATTATTCCCATTACCCCTATTATCCATTATAATACGTCATATCCCCTAATGACCCTTGCTACTTTTTTCTTCGTTTCCCATATTTTCGTTTCTCTCACTTCCCTCACTTCTTTTTTCCTTATATCCCCAACTTTCCCACGGTATCTTTTTCTTTATTTTCTGTATTTTCCTTTCCCTGTCTTTCCTCATTTCCTTTTCCCTCATTTCATATACTAGCATTTCCCCTTATTTTATTTTCTTTCCCTCGCCGCGCTAGCCTGTCTGTCGCTTCTCTTATTACAATACTTTTTCATCCCGAATTTTCCCTAATGTTCCACCCGTTAATTTTCCTGCTTCCCCTTCCATGATTCCCTTTGCTGCACCCAATGTAAACAATCAGGGTTCCTGCCCGTCCGTCCCTCATACTGTTTTCCGCAAGGAGAAGTGAGAAGAAATGAAAAATTAGAAGCATAGGAAGTAAGGGGAAAAAAATAGGTAAAGTGGAGGGAGGAAAGTAGAGTAGTGAGGGCTTTAAAGTAGGAAAAGGCGCACAGGATACTGAAATTAGAAAAGAAAAATGAAGGTTAACGCCTATTAAGTGAAGGAAGAAGTAAGGAATAGAAGAGGATAGTGAAAGAATAAACAGACTCAGGGGAAGTGAGGGAAATTATAGGAGGGGTAGATTTCAGTTACCTAATTAACGTCTTTATAGGCTACAAAAACCTTTTTGTAGGCATGCTGCGCCTACTTTGACTAATTTTTATTTTCATAGCTGCTCGTAAATTGGCAATTCAGCTGTCTTAAGTAGTGCAGTTAACTCTACGACACTTCTCGCTACGACACTTCTCGTTTTCCGATTTCTCCTTCGTTCGCTGGCCCTCACTCCTTACCTTATCTCACCCACACACATATGCGGTAATTTGTGAAAAAGTGTTTGGAGGAGGTCGAAGAAAGAGAGGAAGGTCGATAGAAATAACGAGATGGGAAAAAGAAACGAGTAAGTTATTTGGTGCTATAGGAGAAAGTACTAGTGCAAACTAGGAATAATTGGATGGAAATAAAATACACGCAAATAAAATTAATAAAACAATGCGAGATGATCGAGGAGTGAAAATATAAGGAACAATATAAGATGGTAAAAAAGGAAGGGCTACCGAAGCACTTAAAAAAGGATTAAGACAGAGAAGATGGACTAGATTAGGAAGATTTATATTGGGAAATAAATAGAGAAAAAATGGAAATATGTATAAGAAAGATGTGGGGAAGTAATAGAAGCTAATGGAAGCTGGTAAGAGAGTGCGGTCAAGATTTTAGGATAGAATGGATTAGGAAGGTGTTGTAGAGGTTAGTGAAGAGAAGAGAAAAAATAAAAGATTGGACATTAAAAGAATGTAGAAGAAACATTTTAAGAAACAAATGTAATGCATACCTTATTTAAAAAAGGGACAAGGAGAGATAAAATGGACCAAAATAGCACGATTTATACTGAAAAGAAAGATAAAAGAGAGGAATAAAAGATAAAGGACGTTAGTAAGATAGTTGAGTAAAGATTTTAAGAGAGGATGGATGGGTAAGGTTTTCAAGGGGTTAATTAAGCTAATGGGAAAAAATGAAACAATAGACGTAAAATAATTGCAGAAAAAAACATTTTGAGATACTAAGGTAATTTTAACCTTACTTAAAAAAGGGATAAAGAGAGCAAAGATGGACCAGAATAGCAACAGTAATATTGGAAAACGTTGTAAGGAAAGAGATGAACTAATTAAAAAAAGCACAGATACTGATTGTAAATAAGAAGAGAAAACATGGAAATATGGATGACAAAGTTGTGAAAGAGGAATAGAAGATAAAGAAAGCTGGTAAGAGAATGTAGTGAAGATTCTAGGGTAGAATGGTTGAGAAGAGAGAAGATGGACAAGAATAGAAAGATTTAGATTGGCAAAAAATATAACGTAAGGTTTGTATTTATAAAAGAAAGAAAACGGATGTTGCAGAATTTTTAGATAAGAAGAGAAAGCATGGGAATGTGTATGGAAAAAATGTAAGAGAGGAATAGAGAATAAAGGAAGTTAGTAAGAAATTTGGGTAAAGATTTTAGGAGAGGATGCATTGGGAAGGTTTTTAATGGTTTATTGAAGTGAATGTTAAAAAAAATGTTAAAAAAGCACAGATACTGCTTGTAAGTAAAAAAAGAAAACAGGAACATATGGGTGGCAAAGTTATAAGAGAGGAATAGAAGATTAATAAAGCTGTTGAGAGAATGTAGTAAAGATTCTAGAGAAGAATTAATTGGCTAGCTGTTAAAGGCTTCAGTTAAGCAAATGAGAAAGAACAAAAAAATTGCAGTGAAAAGAATTAAAAAAAAAGATTGTAAGAAGCGAAGGTAATATAAACCATACTCATAAAGAGAAGAGAAGAGAGATGAATGACAAGACTAGCAAGATTTAGATTGGGAAATGATATACCGTAAGGTACGTATTTATAAAAGAAAGAAAACGGATGTTGCAGAATTTGTAGATAAGAAGAGAAAGCATGGGAATGTGTATGGGAAAGATGAAAGAGAGTAATAAAAGATAAAAGAAGCTGGTAAGAGAGTTGGGTAAAGATTTTAGAAGAGGATGGATTGGAAAGGTTTTCAAGGGGTTATTGAAACGAATGGAAAAATTAAACAACAGACGTGAAAAGAATGCCGAAAAAAACATTTTGAGATACTAAGGTAATTTGAACCTTACTTAAAAAAGTGATGGAGAAAAAGAGAGAGATAGAGAGAGAGAGAGAGAGGGAGAGAGAGAGAGAGAGAGAGAGAGATGATGAACCAGAACAGCAAGAATAATATTAGAAAACGATGTGAGAGAAGAGATGTACAGATTAAAAAAAGCACAGATACTGATTGTAAATAAGAAGAGAAAACATGGAAAATATGGATAGCAAAGTTGTAACAGAGGAATAGAAGATAAAGAAAGCTGGTAAGAGAATATAGTAAAGATTCTAGGGGAGAATGGACTGGGAAGGTTTTCAAGGGGTTATTGAAGTGAATGGGAAAAAAATGAAGCAATTGGCGTGAAAAGAATGCAGAAAAACATTTTGGCATACTAAGGTAATTTAAAAGTTACTTAAAAAGGGATGGAGAGAGAAAAGATGGATCCGATTAGCAGGATTTATATTGAAAAACATTGTAAGGAAAGCACAGATACTGCTTGCAAATACAAAGAGAAAACACGAAAATATGGATGGCAAAGTTGTAAAAGAGGAATAGAAGATAAATAAAGGTTTTAAAAGAATTTAAAGGTGTAAGGGAGGAATAGAAGCGAAAAAGCTAATTGAAGCTGTCAAGAGAATGCGCTAAAGATTCTAGGGTAGGATGGATTAGTAAGTTGTTGTAGGGGTTAGTGAAGTGAAGAGAAAAAATAAAAGAATGGAAGTTAAAAGAATGTAGAAGAAAATATTTTAAGAAACAAAGGTAATGCGTACCTTACTTTAAAAAAGGACGGGGAGAGATAAAATGGACCAAAATAGCGCGATTTATATTGGGAAGTAATATAAAAGAGAGGAAGAAAAGGTGAAGGAAGTTAGTAAGAGAGTTGGGGTTTAGAAAAGAAAATGAGAAAGAACGAAAAAATAGATGTGAAAAGAATGTTGAAAAAAGATTGTAAGAAACGAAGTTAATACAAACCATACTTAATAAAGGGATGAGAAGAGATAAGATGGACAAGAATAGCAATATTTAGATTGGGAAATGATATAACGAAATGTATGTATTTACAATAGAAAGATAACGAATATCGTAGAATTTGTAAATAAGAAGAGAAAGCATGGGTATGTGTATGGGAAACATGTAAGAGAAGAACAGATGATAAAGAAAATTAGTACGAGAGTTGGGTAAAGATTCTAGGGGAGAATGGATGTGTAAGATCTTGCAGAGTTTAGTCAAGAAAATGAGAAAGAACGAAAAAATATATGTGAAAAGAATGTTAAAAAAAGATTGTAAGAAACAAACGTAATGTAAAGCATACCTAATGAAGAAATGAGAAGAGAGAAGATGAACAAGAATAGCAAGAATAAGATTAGGA
This sequence comes from Druon quercuslanigerum, assembly GCA_010014905.2. Classification (NCBI taxonomy): domain Eukaryota; kingdom Metazoa; phylum Arthropoda; class Insecta; order Hymenoptera; family Cynipidae; genus Druon; species Druon quercuslanigerum. The sequence goes on along the minus strand of JAAAKG020020734.1, from coordinate 7,882 downwards.
AAAAGCATAGTGTAAGCTATGCACTTATAAAAGAAAGAAAACGGATGTTGCAGAATTCGTAGATAAGAAGAGAAAGCATGGAAATGTGTATGGGAAAGATATAAGAGAGGAATAGAAGATAAAAGAAGCTGTTAAGATAACGTGGTAAAGATTCTAGGGGAGAATGGATTCGGAAAGTTTTTGAGGTTTTAATGAACTGAATAAGAAAGAATGAACGTGAAAATAATGCAGAGAAAATACTCTAACAAACGCAGGACATGCAAATCTTTAGGAAACACATTTTGCATAAAGAATAAAGAAGAGTGAAACATTTTATTGTTAAAAGGGAGCCGTAAGGCGTGTTAAATTGTAAAAACCTAATAGACCTATTATGCACCTCAAAGAAAATATCTTCAACGTTTGACTTTGATGGTACTGGAGCGAAGTTGTTAACTTGATTAAATATGAGTCCGTATGAGGGTAGTGGTTATGGAAGATCGTTCAAAGGCAGAAAGGGAGATTCACGCATCAACGCCGTAATTGATGTTATACCTTCAGTTTGGTTTCGTAGGAACTGTGCATTATGCACACCTATTTCACTACAAAATTTCACAGGCAACCGTAAATGTCAAAAGGAAGCAGAAATGAGGAGTGTGCTTTTGCTTCATTTACTATTTTGGGTGCTATTATTATAATATATAACAATTTACTAAAACGCAAAAAAGTATTATTTTGTACAAAGAAAGGGCATCAAAATCTGCTAGAACAAAACTGAAAAATACTGTAGCAGTCAAAAGCTTACGCCCCCCCCCTTCCTCATACCTTGAATATCGAAATTGGTTAATTTTAAAACAATACATTTTAATTCAATGAAGAGATGAAATTCTTGAAGTGGACACGGCATTTTTCATGATGTCGAGAAAATTAAAAAAAAAAGCATGCGAATATGGCGGGTCCAATATGGCTTTTTGGAATTCTTCAAACTAAAAATTATCATCGCCAGCTCGGTTTTGATGCTTTGAATGACGAGACATTTCTTTTTGACGAGACAAACTATTATCTACTACTTACATAAAAGTTTTGCATGATACGTTTTTTACGAACAAAATTGTAACTAAACGTATAAACTGTATAATGTAAAAGATAAAAATTTACTTATCACCTAAATAAATAAACCATAAACCTAACTGATTGGGTTTAGAAAAAAATGTATGTTCTGTACAATGGTGCATTCAATATGGTACATTATACAATAGTGCATTCAGTAATGAGCGACAAGAAAATCCCTGTATACCAAATTTCATGAATATTAACCTTTTTCCGACAATTTTAAACACTATATTTAATTTCTAAAAACTAATACTGCATTCGCAATCAGCGATCCGAAAAACCCCTCTATACCGACTTTCATAAAAATTGAACATTTTTCGACATGTTTGTCCGCCATATTGAATCCGCCATCTTGAATTAGTGAAATATGGTAATATATTTGTATTCAGTGACCAAACAAACCCTGTATATTGATTTTAGTAAACATTCATCATAAAAAAATGTTTTAATAAAAAATATCAAAGTAAGAAAAAAATTGCCGACTTCAAGCAGCGGTATTGGATGCTGCTATCTTGAATTGGAAAAAATCCTATACATGTATTTTGAAGGTTAGGTGCCATGGAGGAAAAAAATTCACAAATTATAAAAATCCAACGACGCTTTCGAGGTGAAAATTTACAATGAAAAATTGTTGTTATTCGAAATTTCGTGTTTCTTGCTAAATAAACAAATATAACTTTGTTTACGTGTATTTTTTTCAAAATTCTAACTGCGCCTATCAAAATTTCAGACAATTTTACATCGAATGGGTTCCTAATGGGTTCAAATCGCCTAAGTTATATTAAAATTATATATTTGCTGAAATTATTATGAACATCCGCATTAAAAAGACTAAACAGTGAATTGTGAATTTCTTCTGAAATTATTATGAAGTTTTTAATTAAAAAGGTTGTCTTCAAAAAAACTAATTTTTCTCTTAACAACTGTCTTCTACACGTATTTTTTTATTAAATTTTTTAATGAACAAAATAAAATTTATTCACTATTTATAAATGTTGCTGAAATTGTCATAAAATTTCCAACTGATATATAAAAAATATATAATGAAAAAAAATATATATGAAAACCGATATATGCATTTGTTTATTAAATTGGTTAAAAAAGTAATGTTCGTAGAAAAATGATGCATTTTTCTATAATTATTATAAATTTCCTAATTAAAAAAAATACATTTAAAAAAAACTAATTCTTTTATCAAAGAATGCGTGATTAATGCATTTTTAAATTAAAATTATTTAGAATATTAACAATAATAATCTCAAAAAGAAATTTCTGGATCATTATTGAGAGCACTGTGAATGTCAAATAAAAAACGTTGTAACTTCTTCCTTTATTTGTTTATAAAAAAATGGAAGGCCTATTTTAAAACATTTTATTTTAGTTTCGGTATCTGGAACATCGCAAATCGAATTTTTTTATAACAAAGTTATAAAAAAAAACAATTTTAATAATAATTTTGCATTGACTTGTGCTTTCGCTAGAAAGTTTATACAACGCCTATTATATCTGCCAAGTATTGAAAAGATTGATCAAGTAATTTATGAGTAATCGAATTTTACAAAAAAAAAACGTACTCAAATTTTCATCAAAAAAATAAATAATAAACAATTCAATTTTTGGAAAACTATTGGTTGCATCGTGAAAATATAATTTTTAAAACCATTTTAATCGCAAACTTATAACTTTTTTAATTTTTAAAATGACAATTTTTTCCACTTTAGCTGGATGCAGCAAATAAAATATAAAATAATTCAGTTTTTTAAGTTCATATTTTTGTGTCTAAAAGAAAGCTTAAACGAGAAAAAATTGCGAATTGATCTAAAAATATTAATTATTCTGATCAGAATAAAAAATTCAAAATAAATCAATTTGGATAAATTACAGAAAAATATTGAAGACAGACAAGAAGTAGTTTTTTTCGACCAGTTATTTTAACTTTTAAGTCAAAAAGGCAAATTTTTTAAAACATCGTTACATTTTTTATTCGAAAAATATAGTTTTCAAAAAAAGATATATTTTTGGTCCAGAAGGATAAATTTTTAACAAATAAAAATGACTTTCCTACCATAAAAGACGAATTTTCCACAAAAAAGTTGAATTTTCCAACAACAAGGATAATTCATAAAGTTTAATTTTTAAAATAATTAAACTTGGAACAAATAGATTAATTTTTTACCAAGCAGATAAATTTTTAGACAAAAACTTTTACAAGATGATTTTAATATTCAACCAAAAAGATGCATTTTTAAAAAACTAGATTAATTTTCTATACAAGTAAACAAATTATTTTTCTCAAAACAACACAAAGTTTTCATTTAATATAATTTAAATTTAACAAAACTTTAACAATACTTGAGTCTTCAAAATAGAAAGTTTACTTTTTAGAATAGATTGCAATTTTTACTTGGAAAAGAAAAAATTCTAATGAAATAGGTAGTATTTAATCAAAACAGATGAATTTTTCACGAAAGGGTGTAATTTTTAACTAAAAATAAAATCGTTATGTATTAAGGCTAAAAAATTAATTTCTAATGAAGAAAGAATTTGTAAGCAGTTAAATTTAAATAAAAAGCTAGAATTTTTAACAAAATATTTAAATCCTCAACTAAAATGACGAATTTTTAACTAGAAAGAATAATTTTCTTCACAAATAAAAGAAATTTCAACAAAATAAAAAAATTTTGAGCAATTAGTTGAATTTTAAATTAATAAATTATAATTTTTCAACCAAAAATGGAACTGTTTAGTTGTGAGACCAAAAAATTACTTTTTCCAGCAGAAAAATAAATTTTCAATGAAACAATTAAATTTTGAGACAAGTAGTGGAATTTTTAATCAAGTAATTTCTTTTGCAACTAAAATCTTAGACCACAACAAAAATTAACTTATTATAAAATAGTGTAACATTAGACAAAGCGTTTATTTTTTTATTCCAATAAATCAGAATTTTCAACAAAACACATGAATTTTGAAAAATAAAAGATCAATTTTTTTATATACAATAGCCATTTTGAACCAAAACTGAAATATTTTCATTATTACTTAAGAAAATTAATTTTAAACAAAACAAAAAACATATAAATTTCAGAAACTTATTCAGTTTTGAATTTTGAATAATAAACAAAATATATGAATTTAAAACCAATTTCTTAAATTTATAATTAAAAACAATAATTTTCAAACAGTCTATTTAGTTTTAACTACCAAAAGGAAAATTTTTAGTTAAAAAATTAACTTTTTTCTTAAAATACCTTTAAGTTTAAAAATAAAAATTTTATTACTTGTTTGAAAAGTACGCATTTAGTAGGATTGGAATGCTAATAGTGTCCAATAGTTTTTAGTTTATTGATTTCATGATTTAAAATGTTTTAATTAAGATCCTCCTAAGTCAATAATAGCTTAAAATTCAAAAACTAATATTTTAAAAACAATATTTTGCTATTAAAATTTTTGAAATTCTTATATTAAAAGGCTTGATACTCATCTTTATGATTAATAATTTTAGATTTAAATTTACCTAATTTTTTTCAATATAAAAATAAAAAATATTTAGTTTTTTTATTTGATTAAAAGCGTAGCATATCAAAATAAAAGACTTGCTTATTGCACAATTTTTAGTTAAAAATATTTAGATTTAAAGAAATAATAAAAGTTATGAATGAATTAGAAAATAATTTTTAAGTTAAGCCTTAAAAATAAGAAGAATGACTAGGCATTTCATTGAATAAAAAAAATCAATTTTGAAAAGAAAAGCTTGAAATTGTCTAACTTTAAAAATTGATATCATAGTAATCTTGTTTTGTGTTATTTTTTTAATTTCAATTTGTTTAAATTTTCCAGTTCAGAATATTCATATTGTCCTTAAATTTTTAAGTTTTTCCTTTCATTGATTTTAATCTTGTATTAAATTTTACAAAGCAATAATTAAACATTTAAGTAGATTATACATAGATAAGTTTATTAAAAAAAACTCCAGTGATTAAAAAATAGTTTTAGGTTTCATTAAAGTTTGGTTTTGTTTCATTTTTAACTTCCGGTAATAGTTTTTTTTTGATTTTTCGATTTAAAATTACTTAACGTGACCTGTTTTTTATGATACTAAAATCTTACATGCGTATATTTAAACATTTCTATATTTTAAACTGTAAACCTGACGGTGAATTTATTTTTTTTACCTTAGAAAAATTTGCCTAATCAACTTGAATTTTCGATTCTAATTTTTGAATATTACAGCAAATTTAAATTAGTACAATTTAAAAAGCTTTCACCAAGAAATTAAAAATTTTTAAAAATAAAAAAATACACACTTTCAATTTCTTTAAATATTAAATGATCTAATTTTCTAAATTTTGGTCTGCGATTTTTCAATTTTGAGAGCCTATTAAAAATTTTTCAATTTAAAAAAATTCGAATTTCAAATTATTCAAGTGACGCTCTAATTTGTAAATGATACATGTTCAATTCCTTCTAATTCCTATGACAAATTGCCTTTTTATCAAAGTTACACCTAATCTAAAATTGTTTGATTTAAAACGTTTTCAATTCAAAAATGTTCAATATATTTTTTTTAATTTCAAACGCTTTCAATTCAAAATTATGAATGATAAATTATTGTTCAAAAAATGTTAGAGCTCCCATTATTAGAAAAAGGTGTTCAAGATTAAATGTTTAATTTTTTAAATTACTTTAGTAACGAATTATGACATTATTGGTTTGAATTTAAACCTAAAAATTTACAACGTTTTAATATTCAATTTAGAAGCTTAAAATTTTGAAAAGTTTTGTTTTGAATGATTTAAGTTTAGGTTTATTTCTGAATAGGTTAAAAAAAACTTTTTTTAGATTTTAATGTTCGAATCAAGAAATGACGAAATTTAAATTTTTTTTAAGATTTGTGATGGCCACCTTAAAATGTTGACATTGTAAGATAGGTCCATAAATAAAAACTTTTTCGTGAAAATAATTTTTAATATTAATTTGGTAAAATCAAATTAACGAAATATATTACTGAAACAATATACATACAGTCGAATGAACTCAACACAAAGATAATTTTTTTATGAAGAAAACTATGTATTCGTTATTAAATTTATATAATTAATTATATATAAATATAAAATAGAACAGAGTAGACCGTATTAAAATATTAAAATATTTAAAGTATTAAATTTAAATTATTAAAATATTATTAACCAAGTTAAAGTTAAAAATTTTTTAAAATAAAAAATGAGGAATCGTCAAGTACTGGAAACAATGCAGATAAGAAAAAAAATAAAAAATTTTTTTTATCAATATTGTAAGAATCAATTTAATGTCTAACCACTGGGCGGAGGCTAGTTATCTCTTTCTATTTAAAGTTGTTAGAATTTAAGGTTTTTTTCTTTATAAAAGATTTTTTTAAATTGTCGTATTTCAGGCTTTTAGTATAATTACTGCACTGATTTATAAATGTAATTAAACTTTTACATTGTATTAGAAGCTCTAGATGTCACAGTAGTACAATACCTATATGGTCAGCCGGTTCACTCGACAGTATAGAAACTTCTGCAATATAAACCTTCGAATTGCGGTACGAATACGAACCATGACCACAATTGTATAGCAAGAAGTAACTGAAAATAAACGATATTTAATTGCTATAATGATATAAGTGGTAAAAAGTTTATATAACCAATGACTTTGATTCTAGTTGATATTTTGAAATTGGCAGCGACCAAAACATTTCAAAGCTCGGAACGAGTACAAGTGCTGATTAATTGTAATCTTCGTTTAGGAGTGAGGGATACAGAGGAAGACTTTAGGTTTACAAAAACTATATTTTCGAAAATTTTTGTGTCAAAATTTCAGGGAAAACCAGGGTTAGTGTTGATTGGCTCCTTAAATGAGTCCTGCATCGTGACAACGCAGCTGCCCATTCTTCGCAGCTCATCGAGAAATTTCTGGTGAAGCGCCAGAAATTTCTTAAAGACATGCATATCTTTAGCAGTCATAATTTTGCTGAATATAAGGTTTTTAGACATTTTAACGTTGTCAATTTATTACCCCTTTGATGATTAGAGCGTTATTTCTCAACTACCTGCTACTTTGGTGAGTTATAACTCTATCAGGACCAATAAAATAGTCTAACTACATATTTGATAAGTGTTTTCATAATATTTCTATTATTTATAAACTGTTTTGATGGAAGTAAACATTTGATCCTCAAAAATAAAGATCGACAAAAAATTTTCTTTTGTAGAATTGAGGTTTTAATTTAATAATTCCAAAAAAAGTTTAAAAACCGCAGAATAATAATAAGCTGGATTTTTTTGTACACATAGAAACTGCCTTAAAAATTTTTAACATTGCGGATGAAGTATTTGAAAATTAAGAAACTTTAATATTTAAAAATTAAAGTTTTGATGTTGAACAAATTCAGTTTCAAGGTCTCAAAAATAAAACTATTTTATAACTGCGCATTAAAAAGTACATAATTGAAAATTTTAATTATAGAAATCTTATAAATAATAAAAATGAGCTTAATAATTATATAATGTAGTACCAAACTTTCTTCTTTCTTAAATTATTATTACATTATTTATATTTATTGGTATTATATTTATATTATATTGTATTATTATTTAATTATTATTTTATTATTATAATCTTTAATACTTTCAAAAACGTTGAAAATTTTTAGTAGAAAAAAGTGCTTATCTTAATTTGTTCTTTTCAATTCTGGGCTGTCCACGTAAAATCCAACAAGGGTAAAGATGTAGCTACAGCCATGGCATCTGTACTTGATAAGAGACGC
>JAAAKG020020723.1:0-20318 GCA_010014905.2 Druon quercuslanigerum | reverse complement strand
TTAAGGTATTAAAAATTAACCAATTATTTAAAAAAAATCAATTTTCTTGTTTAGAATTCATCTTTTTTACTTAAAGACCTTATTTGTTGGTTTCAAACAATTTTATTTTGTATTATAAATGCAATAGTTTTGTTAGTTATCGTTTTGTTTTCAAATGCCACATTTTTTTCTTTTTTCGCGGAAGAATCTTTTTTGGTGCAAAATTCGTCTTTTTGGTTTTTGGAAAGTTCATTTCTTAAATAATTCACGTTAAAAAAGTGCTATTATATTTTTGCACTAAAAATTCAAATCCTTTTTAAAAAATTCGTCTTTTTGGCTTCGAAAGTTAAAAAATTTACTGGAAATTTCTTTTTTTCTTTTCTGAAAAATATTTTTTGTTTGAAAATTGATCCCGTTTGGTAGAAATATAATTTATTTTGTATCAAAAAATAACTTTTCAAATGGAAATGAATGTGTTTTCGTTAAATTCAACTATTATTAATTTAAAGTAAAATTGTTTTTTTTTTTTTTTTGGTTAAAATATTAAATATTGCCCGTTTCGTGGTGAATTCATAAATAAATTTTTTTTTAATTCAACTACTTGGTTGAATGTCTAAATTACTTTGTTACAAAGTAATTTTTTTGTTAAAGTTTAAAAATTTTAGTGAAGAATTCACCTATTCGATTAAAAATTTGTTCTTTTTTTTATGAAAAATCATTTTCTTTTTCTCTGAAAATTTAACTAGTCAATGTTTGGTTAAAACTTTAAAATAATTAATTTTCTAACAAAAAAAGAATGATAACTATATTGTTGAATTTTCTACAAAGTAAATAAATTTTCAATACCAAGCATTATCAATTTTCCACAAAAATAGAATAGTTAAATTTTCAGTAAAAAAATCTTCAATTTGTTTGAAAGTTTTAATTACTTTGTTAAAAACTCATTTTTTTGTTAAAACTTGAAAATTGTACTTCAAAATTCATCTATTAGGTTACAAGTCAGTTTTTTTATAATGAAAAATAATTTTTTTCCTCTAAATAATTAGCTATTCAATTTTTTTTGAAAAAATTCATCTTTTTTAGTTAAGAATTCAACTATTTGATTAAAAAATTGTTCTTTTCTTGATAAAAAATCATTTTCTTTTTCTCTGAAAATTTAACTAGTCAATTTTTGGTTCATTTTCAGTAAAAAATATTTATTTCCAACCAAAAGAAAACACATCTTCAATTTGTTTTAAAGTTTGAATTACTTAGTTAAAAAGTAAGCTTTTTGTTAAAAATTAAAAAATTGTAGTTAAAAATTCATCTATTAGCTTACAAATTAGTTTTTTTTAATGAAAAATAATTTTTTTCTCTGAAAAATTAACTGTTAAATTTTTGGTTAAAACTTCATCGTTTTTAGTTAATAATTAAATTATTTGTTTAAACAATAAGGTATTTTGTTTTAAAAATCACTTTTTTTGGATAAAAATTCAACTATTCGATTAAAAATTAACATTTTTATGGGAAAATTTTTTTTTCTTTCTTGACTAAACAATATTTCTAGGTTAAAGATTCGACAATTTTATTTAAATTTGTATTGTTTATTAAATTTGAAAGCTTTCAAATCATTTTTTATCTAAAAATATAAGTAAAAAATTTATTTTCTTCTGGTTGAGAGTTTTGTAGAAAATTTATCTTCTTGCTTAAAAATTCAACAATTTTCTTCAATTGTTTTTTTTTCTTTAATTAGATAAACTTCAACTATTTTGTTTAAATTTAATTTTTGGCTTCAAGATTCATATTTTTAATTAAAAATTCATCAATTTGGTAAATTTTTTTTACTGTTTTAGTAGAAAATTGAACCATTTTCTTAAAAATAAACTTGTGTTTAAATTCAAATGTTTTGGTTGAAATTTCAACTGTTTATTAAATATTTCGTCTTCTTTGCAACTGTTAGTTAAAAAACTAATCTAGTTTTGGTTGAAGAATAAAATATTTTAATGAAGGTCAAAATTCAACTGTTTTTTTACTACAAAAAATTATTTAGTTAAAATAACAACTATTACATTTTTTTAGAAATAATTTTTTTTATACAGAAAATTTATATTTTTAGTTGAAAATTCAGATCTTTATTCCAAAATGTATGCTATTAGCTGAAAACCAACCTTTTTTTTTGTTTGGAAAATTCATCTTCTTGTTTTGAAAAATGAACAATTTAGTTGATTTTTTTTCGAACTTCAATCTTATGGTGAAAATTCCTCTTTATTGGCTGAAAATTCTACTACTTCGTTGGAAGTTAAAAATAAAATTTTTTTTTGTTGAAAAGTCAAATTTTTATATTGAAAGTTCAACTGTTTTAATAGAAAAATTAAAAAAAAATTAAATTAAAAAATTAATCTGTTTTGATTGAAGAATCAACTGTTACATTTTTTCTTGAGAATTTTTCATTTTATATTAAATATTCATAATTTTAGTTTAAAATGCATATTTTTAGCAACTGTAAAATCTTTCATTGAAGAAAATTTACTCCTTTTTGTTAAAATTTCATATCCTTTCTTGATTTATTTTTTTATTATTATTATATTTACAAAAGCCTTTTATAAAGAGTTGAAAAAAAATGTTTTTTCAAACTTCTTGCAAGTGGGGAGAGGGGACGGGAAAGTTTGCGAAAAATGGGACGGAACGCGAAATTTGAAAAACATTAAAGCTTGAAATTCGGACTGCAGATATTCTTGTGAGTAGAGCGCGTTCCGCGTAGTAAAGTAGCTAATTAAAAGAAGATAAGAATCGCGCAAATTTCGCATCCGCACGTACCTCTCTAATTGCCATTTTTGTGAAAGTGACTTCTCGCGGCAGGCTGCTCACTTTTTTTTTTCATCCCCTCCCACGACAATCGTTCTACTCATAAAGACTCGCTCAGAGGCATTCTTAATGACTCTTACCAAGAAGCAAGTACTTTGTTTTCTCACTCTTTCCTCCGATTTCTCTGAATGCCCCCCTCTTCCTTCTTTTCTCTACTACACCTATCATCTATCAGTCTATCTCTTTCCCCGTGTCATGTTGGCGGCAAATTATAGGAATAATTGTATTTATGTAACACACACTGGCGTTCTAAGAATAAACCAGTCGGGCTGAACCAGCTCCCTCCCCCCCTCCCCCCCAACGCGACTAAGAAAACTAGATACACACGCGTGCAAAGTTGAATGTATGAAAAATAATCTCTGATAATTGCGACTCGGTTGATTTTCCATGAAGAGCCCATTTCCATTTCTCGGGATTCTGTCGCATCGATCTCTCGCGAGGAGAGGAAATTGAAGACGCATAACGAGGGTTTATTATTCCCGACTCGTTAAGGTCGGCCACTCTACTCGTCGTTTATGGTCGATTGCTTCTACCTAATAATAATACTGCGAAATAAGAGTGTTTTGTGATGACGAGATATTCACTCTCGCACCAGGTGCTAAATTCTTATGTCAGAATTGTACTCGGCAATCTGCACGCATTCAAAACTTCTTTTTTCTTTTCTTTTCTTTTTTGCATCGTCAAATTACGCAAGTGAACATTTATGCGGAACGAAAATAATTGAGCTTCAGCGGAGAGGTCCACGTGGAGATTTTTCTTAAAAGTGAAGTACTCCGGATTACCTCCGATAAAATTGTTGAATTTTCAACGATATAGATGAGATTTTGATTAAATAGTTTAATTTTCAACTAGAGAAGACAAATTTTTCAACCAAGAAAGATAAATTTTCCACCAAAAATAAAATAGTTCAATTTTCGAATAAAGTAGACACACTTTTAACCAAGGAAGGTCAACTCTCCACCAAAAGTAGAATATAAATTTTCAACTGACACAGTTAAATTTTCAGTTAAAAAAAAAAATTCTACCAAAAGACGAATTTTTAACCGAGTAGTTAAATTCACAAACCAAAAACGGAACAGTTTCATTCTTATTATTTTTTTTTTTTTTTTGTTAACCAACAATCGAACTTTTTTAGACCAAAATTCGTAAAGAATGGAAAAAGAACTGCTTAGTATTTGAAACTAAATTTTTTAAATCATGCATGATTCTTTTGCGCAATTTTGCTGCACAATTTGTTTTTTAAAAGTTAATGTTGGTTTCAAAAAATTAAGATCAAATAACAAAAAAATTTTTTTTTACAAAAAAAACGAATTATTAACCAAAGAGGTGAATTTTTAACAATCGTGATTACACTTTTAGTTCAAAATTAAATTTCAAACCAAAAAATATAACGATTCTTTAATAAAATAGTAAAACTTTCGACCTAAATTGTTGAATTTTCTACAAAATAGATATAAATTTAACAAAGGAAGATCGATTTTCCACCAAAAATAGAATAGTCAAAAGAAAATGAATCTTTAACTGGCATAGTTTATTTATCAGTTAAAAAATACATTTTCTACCAAAAAAGACGAATTTTTAAGCAAGAAGTTGAACTTTCAGCCAAATAATTAAATGCTCAACCGAATAGGGAAAGAGCGTAAAGTATGAAATCATTTTTAATTATAACCAAAATTTTCATTGAAACAAAAAAACATTTCTTTAAATCAAAAAATCGTTTTCCGAGCGCGAGTGACAACATTTTTGTTTTAAAACGAAAGGCGAAGTTTCGTCGACATTAAAAAAATTTTTAACATTTTTTAAACATTTCACAATTCATTTCGAAAGAAAAAATTGCCACCATTGTTTTTAAATTTGATGTCAAAAGAAAATGTAGTCTATTCAAAAATGATGAACAGAGAGAAAGAAGACATTTAAAAATAGCCGAGAAAAGGAATTCGAATAAAATAAAAATAATTCGCACAACAATCCAGTTTAAAGAGAGTTATCTGACCGATATCTTGAGACTTGAGCAGAGTCTATAAATATCCTGTTTCTTGTTGATGGAAGTAAAAGAGAGCTTATTATTTATTAGACAAACAAATAACATTCTGAGCGATTAACAAGCAACAATTATTTGAACTTTAGAAAGGAATCCTAAATAATATCATCACAACAATGATTTCAAAATCGATTATAAACGTAAATAACATTCCGATTGCGCAACTTGATAATATTCAGGAATTTCTCAATAAAATTTAAGTGTAAATCGTTTCAATTAGAGAATGTTAGTATTACAAATACATTTTTCTAAACTTTTTTAAAACAAATCTCAAACTTTTTAATTTTAAAGAATATATCTAGATGTTTTTATAGTTTTCAAATTCAAGTAAAAAACCTGTCTTTGAACAACAACAAAATCAATAAATAAGAAACAAGAATTGTATGCCTTTCAGCGTTTTGTTTTTAGAAAAGCTACAGGTCAAAATATTGAATAAATTGGGAGCAGTAATTATTTTAGTTTACGGCAGCGCTTTTTAATAAACCTCTTAAGATTCAAACCGGCTTCCGGGGCTTTAAAAGACATAAATCTGTATTTTAAAAATAATTCTGAACAAATTTTAAATTCAAATTCTTAAATTGAAAATAACAACTGTTTCGGAACGTCAGCCGTGCACTGAGAAGCTGAGAAAACTGGCCTCGCGTGCTACAAAGCCACGCGTAAATCTACAGCGCAGCTATGCGCGCGCGGGTAGCGCGCATGTGAAAATCCCGGCATTGCAGGAATCGGCCTGGCACGTGTGTAGGCGATCCGTATTTCGTAGTATTTGTGGAGTAGCGCGAAGGCGAGCTTCCGCGAATTCAACTCGGACTCGAGTAGCCGAGTGTCGCAGTGCCAGAAGGCCAAGCCCCCATTTGGGAATCAACCAAAGGTTCCACACTTATTCGTTCAATATTTTTTTCGACTAAAATATTATATATTTTTTTTTAAATTAAACGAAAAAACAGGTATATTAAGAAAATGTTTTTTTTTACAATTAAGACATTTGTTTTTAATTTTATAATATATATTTTTCGGCGGCATTCAATTTATTATTTAAAAAATGTATATCTTATGAATATTGAAGTAAAGAGCCTTCTAAGAACACTATTTTGATGAAAATTTGTTTTTCTTTGGTTGAAAATTAATTTTTGGCTAGAAAATTCAACAATTTGTTTGCAATTTTTGTCTTTTTTAACGGAATAATCGTTTTTTAATGAAAATTCATAATTTTGACTTAAACATTCCTCTTTTTGAATTGAACATGCAACTATCTACATAAAAATTAACTTTTTGTTGAAAATTTTTCTTACTTCCTGGAAAATTTAAAAACTTGTTTAAAAATCTACTTTTTGGTTGAAAAATGACTTTTTTATTGAAAGTTAATCTTTTTGACTTCAAAATTCAACAATGATTGGAAATTTACCTATTTTAAAAGCTCTTCTTTTTTGAATTCAAAATTCTTTTTTTTGTTTGTAAGATAATTTATCTTTTTGGCTAGAAAATTTAACAATTCTTTAATAACATTTTTTCTTTCTTCACTGAGCAATATTTTTCTTTTGAAAAATCAACTATTTGGTTGAAAATGACTTTTTATTGAAAATTTATATTTTTGACTTCAAAATTCATTAATTAGGTTTAAAGATTACCTGTTTTGTTAAAAATCGAAAATTCAACTTTTGGTTAAAAATAAAATTTTTGTCTTACATCAACAATTTCTACAATATTTTTGTTGAAAATTCTTCTTTTTTTTGCTGGAAAATTCAACGATTTGTTTGCAATTTTTTCTCTCTTGACTGAAAAATCTTTTTTTTTTTGAGAAATCAACTATTTGGTTGAAAAATAACTTTTCTTAAATTAAAATCGAAAATTTCTCGTATTACATAGAAAATTCAACAATTTGTTAGAAAATCAGCTATTTGGTTGGAAAAAAACTTTTTTTATTGAAAGTTAATCTTTTTGATTTAAAAATTCAACAATATGATTAAAAATTTACCTATTACCTATTAGAAGTTCTTCTTTTTTGTTGAAAATTCTTTCTTTTTTTTTTGCTAGAAAATTTAACAATTTTTTGCCATTTTTCTCTCTTGCCTAAAAAAATCGACTATTTGGTTGAAAAATGACTTTTTATTGAAATTTAATCTTTTTCACATAAAAATTTAAGAATATGATTGAAAATTTACCTATTTTAAAAATTCTGCTTTTTTGAATTCACAGTTCAACTTTTCGTTAAAAGCAACTTTTTGTTGAAAATTCTTTTTCTTTTGGTAGAAAATTCAAGGATTTGTTTGCAATTTTTTCTCTCTTCACTGAAAAATCTTTTTTTGTTTTTTGGGGAAATCAACTATTTGGTTAAAAAATAATTTGTTTTTAAATTAAAAATCCATCTTTTTGACTAAAAAAATTCTACAATTTAGTTGAAAATTGACCTACCTTGTTGAAAAATCACCTTTTTTGAGTTTAAAGTTGAATCATTTTGTTAAAAATTAATTTTTTCGCTGGAAATTCATGAATTTCATTGCAATTTTTTTCTTTTAGTGTTGAAAAATGGTTTTTGTTGAAAAATCAACTATTTGGTTTTAAATAAGAATTGAAACTTTCTTGTCTTTTCGGCTTAAAAAATCAACAATTATATGGAAATTGAAATTACCATTGGTTTTTTTTTCTTGACTTTACAATCTTTTTTTGGTTAAGGAAAAAGTTGGGTCCAAATTTTCGATTTTAGGTGTTTAAGTGGATTCTTGAAATTTAAGCTTCAAGGGAAAATCCGGCGGATTAGGTGAAAAAGGTACTTGAACAGGTGATTGGCCTCTTGAGATTTCCCTCGAAAGGATGACCAATATTCGTTAAATTTTTTTGTCTGAAGACAGCTGTCTCAAGTTCTCAATTCCCAAGGGTCCCCCAAGCCCCTTTTCAAATACACCTGCCGCTAACCATTTGGTAGTGGAATAACGCCAGACTATTTTTTTCTGCTTCTTTATTCTTTATTGTATGTACTTTTAACTAAATGGAAACGTTATATTTTCCTGGAAATTTCTTCCCCTTTTATAAGTATACTTAATTCATTTTTTTTACTTTACTTTATGAAGCTTAGGATGGCTAAAAAACATTTTGATGGAGTCCAAGAGCTAAATTAATGAAAAAATAAAGAGTTCAGAAAAATAATGTTAAAATATTTCAAGAATTTAAACAAAAAATAAACGAGAAAAGAATCATTTAGTTATTTACATGATTTCAAATTATCTCACGGGATTTCCAGGAACTTGCACTAATTTTAAGACTTTAAAAATTTTTTTATGGAATTTTAAAACATTTTTAGGAATTTCCAAATACTTACAATAATTTAAAAAAATTCCAATGTTTTCAAGAGAATTAAAAATGTTTAGATGCAGATTTTAAATTGTTTTAGCATTTTAAGGAATTCGTAGTTTCCAAATATTGAAACCTATTTCAAAGTATCACATGATCACATGATTCGACTTATTCTATTGAATCTCTATAGATTAAACAAATTTCTAGGGATTTTTACGATATCCAAAAATTTTCCAGATATTTATTTCAAACATTTCTAAAGAATTAAAATGGGTTTTTCGGAAAATTTTAATGAATTCAAACATTTTAAGGGTTTTAAATTTTTTATAGGATTTCTAAAGATTTCAACAGACTGAAATTTCATGGGATTTCAAAGGTTTCTGGGGATTAAAATGTTGTTTTTTTCAGAGAAATCTAATAAATACATTTAATTTATATCCAAGGGATTTTGAATGATTTCTATTTACAATTGATTTTTACGATTTCCAATGATTTTAAAGATTTAAAGTAATTTAAACAAGATTTCTTAGAATACCAAGGTATACCAAACATGCTAAGGGATTCCAAAGAATTTTATACGATTTCCAAAGATTCCAAGAAAATGAAATTTCATTGGATTTTCATAAATTCCTAAGATTTCATGAGATTTCTAAGAATTAGAATGGTTTTCTTTTCAGAGAATTCTTAAGATATTGATTAATTTTTTTGAGTTTTAGCTATTACAAGGAATATAAAAAGAATTTAAAACCATGTTTCTTGATATTTTAGAGATTTAAAGTAATTTAAAAAATTATTAGAATATTGAGATATTTCAAACATTTTACGGGGTTTTAAAGAATTTCCAAAGATTCCAAGAAATTGACATTTCAATGCATTTCCGGAATTCCTAAGATTTCGTAAAATTTCAAAGATTTCTAAGGACTGGAATGTTTTTTTATTCAGAAAACTCTAAAGAATATGTTTAATTTAATTTATATCCAAGGGATTTCCAATGATTTTTACTTATTTTAATGGAATTTTCTATGGGTTAAAAAAACTTAAAATAATTTCAAAATATTTAGAAATTTTTAAAGAATGCTAACAAGTTTTTTAGGATTTCCAAAGATTTCGATGAATTTTACAGGATGTAAGTGATTTTATAAGATCTCTAAGCATTTTCAAGATTTTAGAGGATTTTATCATTTCTAAAGGATTTAACGCATTTCTAGAGAACTTTAGGAAATGAACTTAATTTATTTTTAAGATAATTAAAACTATTTCGACAGATTTATATCTATTTCAAATATTTTGAAGGAACTCTAGTTTTAAAAAATTGCTATGGATTCTATCGAGTTTTAACAAATTTAAAAGATTTTTTATCTAACTTTTATCATATTTATAAAAACAATTTTTTCTGGTAATATCCAAAATTTAAAAAACTGGAATAGCACTGGAAATAATTTCGATAAATGATTATCCAATAGACATTTTCTAGACAATAATTGTATTTAAGGATTTTTTTAAAACCGCGAAAATATAATACTGATTTTCCTATAATTTAATTTTCTCAAATAATCGCCTTACGTAACTGAGGAAATCGAAATTCAATTTACGATGCAAACGAGTGAGGACAATAACATCAACTATAAAAAAAAAGTAATTCCAGTATTTTTTAGTATACCATTGTCAGTAATGTTGAAAACAACTGTTTTTATGTAGCTTTCAGGAAACGTAGTTACTGGAGCAACAAGTGTCGTTCCTTGTAATTTTACAGCGCAGTGTTTACAGAATTCCTTCTTTTTCTCGTAAATGTCTCCTGCACAAAGCGCAAATCCTCTGAATCGAGTAATACGCTTTTCAGACACTACTCGGAACAATTACAAAGTCCTTTCATACACCGATCTTGACATCACCACACGGCTACTTTATAGACGTTTGCCACACACACACACACACACACACTTATATTTTGTATATTTATATACAACTATAATATGTTACCGCGAATCAGCATTTATTCGCACGCATCTTCTAACGACAATAACATCATTTTCTCCGGAATTACATCTCACGAAAAAATTATTCGAGGTCATCGCTGATAAAAAGCAAAAAAAATAGAGAGAAGTTCGTAATTTGAAACTGCAATATCAAGTTTCGCTAACGCACTGAAGAATTTAATCATTCCTTTCTGATAAGGATATGATGTACGTAGGTCAGTGATTGACTTCCACCGAACTTCGGCTCTCATTTTCGCCGATTAAACGTTCCAATCGGCTCGCTAATTTAATTCGTGGAACCGATCGATATTTCACGGGTTTTAAAGAGACTTTTCAAGTCTTCTGGGCAGCTGATTTCGACGAAAGGTGACAAAAATCCTCTTATCCGAATGGGATAAAAAAAAAAGTTTTGAGGAAGCATTAACATTGCAGATTTAAAACTGAAATTATGGGAGATAAGTTTAACATTTTCTTGAGAAGTTTAAAAAGGTTTTAGATTTCTAAATTCAAACTGCTTTTGTTTTTTAATAATGTTTAAACAAATATTTAATTGAAAACTGCAGAAAGGAGCTATTTTTGGAATATAAAATTGAACTTCCGTCTTGGATTTTGAATTCGCCTAACCATCACGATTTATATCACAATAATTTATCAGATTTGTTTGGAAAGTTTTATCATTCTTACTAAATAATTAGTTTATTTCGAAGAAACGTGACCAAGTTCTTCTTATAATTTATCTTGGCTTGAGTGGAATAAAAAAAGTTTCGAAGAAACATTAATTGCAGATTTTTGGAATTGGAAGTCGAGCAGATAAATTTACAAAAATATTCTCTTCTGAAATTTCAACAAATTTGGAATAATTTCTTTTAAAAAACTTCTGTTAAATTTTAAATTATTTTATAAAAAAATGCCAAAATTAGCTATTTTTTGAATATTTAATTCACCGCCATCTTGGATTTTTTTATTTTCCTCTCAGCACCACGCAACTTCACAATAATTTAGAGAATTTAATTATTTTAAGAAATTCAATTCACTCTTATTAAATAACTATTTGAAAACTTCTGATATCATCGAATGATTTCTGAAGTGAAGCTTCTTTTTCTCACAAAGCTTTAAATTATTTAATTAAAAAATGCAGAAAGAAGCTATTTAAAAATTATTTAATTGGCCGCCATCTTGGATTTTCAAAATTATGAACTTCTGGCATTATCGGATCATTTTTCGAGTAAAACTTCTTTTTGTACATTTTTTTTTTATAATAATTAATTAAAAACTGCAAAAATAAGACTTTTGGAATATTCAACTAGTTAACATCTTGGATTTGATCAAAATTACGTATTTTTTAAATCATTCTTAATTAATCATTATTTTTAATTCCAAGAAACGTGAGAAAAATCCTACTATCCGAATGAGATTAAAAAGTTTCGAAAAAACGTCAATTATAGTTTTACAATTAAAATTCTAGCCTAGAAGATATATTTTTTTAAATTAATTTCATAAATGAAATAATAATATATTAATAAATTTTAAAATTCTAGGAGATAAATTTTATAAAATTGAGATTAAAAAAAATGGGAAAAAGTATACTGAAAGAAGATAATAATAACAAAAAAATTATTAGCATTTTTTTCTTTCAATTTTATGCTGCAAAAGTCACATTTTCGAGGAAACGAAGCGCATCGGCGCTGTTGAAAAGTGCAATTTAAATGTCTTGTCGACTCGTGTACGACAAAAAGCAAGTTGTGTTTCGTAGAAGGAAAAAAATTATTACATGCGAGCGTAAGAGGCCAATGTCGTGACGTTTACGTCTCTCTAAAAGAAAAAGAAGATACAAACTAGATCATGAAAACAGCGCGAGGTAGTACAGCTATAGCTATTTGCAAAAAAAAAAAGTTTCGTTAAGGGCTTAGAAAACTTGTTTCGCTTTTTCTAAAAAAAAATTGAAACCCCCCGCAAATAATAAATACATGTATAATTAGAATGAAAATTAAAAAAAAATAAATAAATAAATCAAAAAGAAAATTTTTTTCCCAATTTAAAAATTCAATTCTTAATTTATTATTCTTTGCATAATTTATATAAAATATATAATTTTTTAAGGAATTAAATTTCCTCAACTCAATTTTTCTATTCTTTTATTTTTCTTTTTGATTAATTTTAAGTTTTTTTATTTGGTTTGCTTCTGAAAAGGTATTTTCAAAACTTGGGAGTTTTTAGCAGCAGTTACAATATTTTTTAAGTAACTTTTTAATTCATTGTATTATTTTATTTTATCATTTTTATTTTATTATAATTTATTTATATTTTGCATTATTATTTTTCAGTTTCCTAATCACAGCTTTTTTTCAATCACGATTGAAAACAGAAGAATTTTAAAATTAATTTTTCAGTTATTTAAATTTTTTGAAACGTTAGTTATTTTCCTATTTTTATGATAAAATTTCGTTTTATTTTTTTTAATTTCAATTTCTTTATCTATTTTTTCATTTATTTTTGTGCCTACTAAAAATAAGCCAATTTTTACAAAATTTTAACACATTTTCCTAGATTTTCCTATTTTTATCGGATATTTTAAGCAAAAAAGCCGTTTTTAAACCCATTGAAATTCTAATATCAAAATTCTGGCTCGATTTCCTTCCAATTTGTCTACCTTGTTTACAACGTATTTAGAATCTTAATATTTTGAAAGCATTATTTTGTTTTATTTTTAAACTGAAAATTGTATTTTTATCGCAATCCGCATTCAAGCCTAGTCAATCAATTTCCTCAAACCCTAATAAATTTGTTCGATAAAACTTTTTTGGCCGCAATTCAAAAACACATCTGCGACATTTGTTTTTATCTTAAAACAGTTATATCTCGATTTTACAGAATGTTTTCTCGTTCATTTAAAAACTACCTTAAAAATTAAATTAAAAAATATTCACTAAATTCGAGGAAAGAATAAAAATACGTATTCGGAAAAAGAAATAGAAACCTATCCTTTTTCGGAGAATTTTGTGTGATTTGATAAGAAACAGTGGCACACTGTCATTGCGAATAGGCGAGCCATTATCGTGGTCGTAAAAACATCTGATTTAAATGCCTCGTTGATTCTGCAGCGTGCGCGAACGGCAAGACAGTGTAACGGTGATTTATCGCGAGAAGCGTAAAATCGCAGGCTTGTCTATGAATAACAAATACGCTCGATTACCATCACGAAACGACTGCCAGATTCCAATTTTCGGAATCTTGAATTTCATTTCGAGTGAACCTATTGACTTCCTAGTAAATTACTTAATTTTCTTTACAATTTACGTTTATTCAATCCCTGTTTTCTTACTGTTATTAAAATATTTTTCTCATTTAGACAACTGGAAGAGAAAGAAAAAAAATAGAGCTGAAAATCCCGTCGTCGAGATATTATTCACGGTTTTCTATGACTTCGTTACGCAAGGAAGTAACGAACTGTTTATTCTGTCGTCACACAAGCCGACAGCTGAATGACCCTGCATTTAAAAAGGAATTACTTTTTTCCGTCTCTTTTTTTCCGCTGATTTTTTACTGGCCCAGGAGAAACTTAAATTTAAAAGAGCCTTTGCTCTCGGGAGTTTTTTTTAACTTTTTTTTTTGAAGTTCTTGAATTAGAAACAGCTGAAGCTTTTAGATCCGAGTACTTTCAAATATAAGCTTTTCGGAAATTAAGTGGAAAAAAAGAGTGCATTTGTACCAAACACCTGGTTTCCACACTATTTAAAGGGTAGCATGTTTGTTTTAAATTAAAAATTGAATTTATCACCGCGCGAAACTTTTTTTTTTATCACGTCCTGCGCGAAACATAATACTATTTTTTAACCAAACAGTTTTCGCGTTTATACAGCAACTCAAAGGCTAGAAAATAAATTTTTGTTATTTTTAAAAATTAAAAATTGAATTTTTCATCAACGTCCAAATATAATCAAACGTGCCTCTCAATCAAAATAAAAATTACCCCTGTATTTTCTCGAAACATAATATTATTTTTTAATCAAACCTTTTTTGTACCGATTCATCAGCCAAAATCTACAATCAAAATTCCCCTTTGTTTTTTAAATTAAAAATTAAATATTTTAGCGCAGTTCAGATTGAAAAAAAAAAACAGAAAATAACGTGAAAAGTTTTCGAATATTTTAATAATTGCAAGATATTAAACTAAATTTTAACACCTCTTAAAATCTTGCAATTTCTTAAAAAATCAAAAAAATCACTTCAAAAATTGGCTAGAAATCCGTGAAAATCCAGTTAAATATTTTAAATATTATCCATATCGTAAATATATTTTTAAAATCCTTAAAATCTTTTCGAAATTCTTTGAAAATAAAAAAAAAAACTTGAAATCTCGTTAAAACTCTTTGGAATTTAAGAAAATATCCTAATCTCTTGAAAATCTAATCAAATTTACATAAATCCTTAAATCTTGTACAATCTCTAATAATCTAAAAAAAAATAGACTAAAATGATTTATTTCAGATCGAAATCATTAATATATTTCAAAATTCTAAAAAATTATGAAATTTGAAACCCTCTGAAATCTCGCAAAATCGTATAAATTCCTTTAAAATTCCTTAACATTTTTGAAAGCAACCCTAAAAATGTTTAAACCATTTGAAATTGCTTATAATTCCATGTAATTTTTAAATTTCTTTTTCAAAAATTGTAAAATTATTTGAAATCTTTTAAATTTTCTATGATCCTACGAATTTTTTTAAAAGGACAAAACAATTTTCAATTTAGTTAAAATCCTTAGAATTTTTAAAAAAATACCCTCAAATCTTGAAAATCCATTAAAATACGTAAAAGCGGCAATATGAAAAAATCCGTTAAATCTTAAATCCCGTAAAATGCTTCACATTTTTTAATCTTTTAAAATTTCATGGAATTTTTAAATTTCTTTCTCAAACATTGTAAAATTATTTGAAATCTTTTAAATTTTCTATGATCCTACGAATTTGTTTAAAACCACAAAACAATTTTTAATTTAGTTAAAATCCTTAGAATTTTAAAAAAATACCCTCAAATCTTGAAAATCCATTGAAATACGTAAAAGCGGTAATATTACAAAATCCGTTAAATCTGATATTCCGCAAAATCTCACAAAATCCTTAACATTTTTTAAAGTTTTAAAATTTCATGGAAATTTTTTTATTTCTTTCTCAAATATTGCAAAATGCCTTGAAATCTTAAATGTTCTACAATTCTACGAAATTATTTGAAAACTGCGCAAAAGATTTTAATCCTAATCCTTAGAATTTTTAAAAATGCCCTAAACTCTTGAAAATCCGTTGAAACTTATAGAACCGCTAATATTACAAAATCCGCTAAATCTTAAATCCCGTAAAATCCAAAAAAATAGTTTAAAAAAAGTAATATCTTTTGAAATCCATAGAAATTCCTTCGAATGTTTTGGACTTTTAAATTTCTTGCTTAAATAAAATTAACTTCCCTAAGATCTTTTGATATTTTTAGTATACTTATAAAATCCCGGAACTTTTTTTCGAATCTTCCAAATTATCCTAAAATCTATAAAATCCCGTGAATTATCTTGACATTTTACACATTTTTAGTCCTCAATTTAACACCGATTTATCTCAAAAGTACTTTCTCATTTTTGTTTAAAATAAAAAAAACACAAATTTTCAAACCGTTTTCTGCCACTCCCGTCTGTTTAATCCCGAAAAAAGACTGGAATAATTCCAGTAAATTTGAGTCCAGAGGGAGGCAACATGAAGCTGACAGTTGAGATAAATAAAAATTCTCGGAAGGACCGATTGAAATATTCCTTGGAGAGGATTTATTTCCTGCCATCTTTTGGAAATCCATACACCTGAGTAGAAAATGGGAATGGGAACTTGAGAGCGAGGTGAACTGGACAAAATACAAAAATCGTATTCGACCATGAGACTGAAAAGAGGGCCACGTCCGCTACCTGACTTCTTCGACTTCTCGACAACAATTATCCTGAGAAACGTCACGGAAAGAGAGAAGAAGAACAAGACTGCCTTCTTCTTCTCCAACACAGCTACAAGTCCATCTCACATCTCTTGTGAACGTAACCAAGGAATGCAGAGAGAAGAAGATGGCACAGAGAGAGAGAAAGAGAGAGAGAGTCGAGGAGAGAGCTTCTTTTTCTCGGTAACGCGACTCCAGACGCGAGTGGGAGTCTTCAGGGAATCTCGCACCGCTGTTTCATTTTCCAAGAGAAAATGATGGAGGCTGAGTAAGTGAGCACTGAGCAAGAAAAATTGGAGAGAAAGTATTTTCCCACTATCTATTTACCGCAAATAATTTCAATAGAAATTTGTTGCCACGAACTCAATAAGTTTTTAAAATGTAAATCGTCGTAAGTTGGACAATTGTTTAAAAACTGGTAGAGGCGTAAAGTATAGTCTTGTTATGCCTACAAAATAAAACAAAAAGTTGTAAATCGCCTTATTGCCGACAAAAAGTATCGAGGTAGATTTCTGGGAATTTTCAGACCGATTCATTGAAAATCGAGGGAATTAGGTTTTTCAGAAGAAATCATTTTATTGGCGAAACTTTGTTTTGCAGGAAACAGGTTCCAAACAATTGAATAACTTGCGATTTATATTTAAAAAACTGATTGAATTTTATTAAAAGCATTGTTTAGAGTACTTTTCAAGGACCGTTATTTCGAAACCGGAAGTGGCAATGCATTACAAGCCTGAATGCGTTTCCGTAACACGAGCCGGATATGTCTAATCCTCGTTACACGCACGTGCACTTTATTTTCCAAGTCAAATCGATCGATTTATGCATAGAACTCGTTAAAACCAAGCATCGATTTATTAAAAGTTTCTACTAGGAAAATTGCGACAATAACTTCGGAGAAACTTTCCTAAAGCGATTTTTCCTTGAGTATTCATGGGAATTTAAAATAGTTAGTTCAATGTCTGGTTCACTGGAAGTCAATTTCCAAGTAGATAAAATGAACATAGTTTAAACTTTCCCTTACTACGAATGGCATTTTTAAATGTACTTTAAGAAAAAAATTCCTTTAAAGGTCCCGATTTAAATGACAAAAGACTTCCAGGCAAAGTTGAAGGCAAACCCAATTTCCAGGAATAAAAAAGAGCTTTTGTAACGACAGTTTCAGACTTCTGAGAAACAGATTTCCCGAGGTTTATGCGTTTTCGCCGAAGGTCGAATTTTGCTCTATTTGAAGATTTGTAGTTAGGTCATTATTTTCGTTTAACGAGACCCTTACCTCTGAAAGCGTCTTTTCACGCTGGCAAATAGTCCCACACGATGACTGGCTTTAATCCAAACTATATTGTATCACAGCAGCACAATCTCTCGAGGAGAAAGTCGCCAAGTTCCACAAACGTCCTTCGAAACTCGTTTTCTCTTTCACTCTTATCGAATTTTCATCGACAAGCACTGATTAGATTTTTCGGAATCGAATGAAAAGACACTTCCCGAGCACACCTTGATTTCTAAAGGTTTCTTCAAATATTTTTATTTTAAATCATAGAAGAAATCTACGATTGAGGAAAATGTAACACTTTTCACATGTAAACTTGACATTCTCGAGTGTAGGAGTCGAGAGAAAATCGAAAAACACGTATCACTCCTGCACGAACGACGTCCATCGACTGACGGCTCGCATCGAGTGAATGAATCTATAATTATTGGGGCGACTGCACGTGACGTTTGGTGGGGAGAAAACGCACGAGGGACAGCAGAGGAAGAGTGGAGGGAACTCGGGAGTGGGGGAAATCGTGGAGGGGGGCCTGCTGGTACTTCTCGCTATGCTAGGAACGAACAAATTTCTACGAAAACGCCGGCAACTTGCACCAAAAAGGAAGAAAAGTGATGAAAAGCGACAAAATATTTTTTTTTTTATTTCAAAAGAATGAATGAAATTAAGATTTTAAATTGAATTGCATACTCAAGAAGAGAAAAAACGAAGCAATTTTTAACATTCCTTATTTATAACTGAATAATATTACAACCTGTAAAAAAATTAGATTGTAAAATTCCACCTTTTAAACTAAAGTAAAATTTAAAAGTAAACAGTCTTAAATAATAAAATCTAAACAATTTAAAATATAATGGGTTAAAAATTATGAACTACAATAAATCTTTTTTAAATCGAATAATCACAAAAAATATATTTTAAACTATTTTTTAAATTAAACTTTTTTTTGGAAAATTCGTCTTGTTTAGTTCCATCCGACTATTTTAGATTTTAAAATATAAATATTTGTTGCATTATTATTATTATTTTTTTAATTTTTTCGTTGAGAATTAATCTTTTTTTATTTGAAAATGATAAAATTCTACCACTTGTGTAGAAAGTTGAACTACTTTGTTAAACATTTTTTTTTTTTAATGAAAACGTAACTAATTCATTTTTGCTTGAAAATTGATCTTTTTTATTTTAAAATTTCACTATTTGATTAAAATTATATTTTGTTAAATAAAAATGTACTTCCTCTATTTTTGCGGGAAATCGATATTTTTTAGCTAAAAATGCGAATTTTTCTGTTGAATTAAACTGTTTTCGATTGAAAAAAAATCCTTTTCGGTTGAAAAATTCTTCTATTCGGTTAAAACTTAAAACATTTACTTGGTTGAAGTTTCAATGATTTTGTTAAAAAATGTTTTTTTTTTAGAAAATTGTTTCAAACAGCAAATTTAACTATTTTATTTTCTGGTTGAAAATTAAACAATGATTGGATAAAAGTTGAATTGATTCGTTGAAAATGAACTATTTTATTAATTATTTATCATTTAGGTTAAAAAATTAACTATTTTATTGAAAATTTCTTTATTTTTCACTTTGAAGTTTTTTAAAAACAAAAATTAGAAAATAAATCGTCGATAAAATACTGAAACCGATATTACTAAAGAGAATCTTTTAAAGCTCGTCTTATTTTCTAATATCTTCAATTAATGTTTTTGATTCTTAAAAAATAATTAAAAAATTTGTAGACAAAAATGGGGTAAAGTGTCAGAATTCTCGATTTTACACTGAAATTAAAAAATAAATTAAGGTTGCAATATTTTTAATTATTGCAAAATAAATTCCTGTCATGACTGTTTATAATTCTTTAAAAATTAATACATAATTTGTAGACAAAAATGGGGAAGTGTCAGAATTTTTATTTTTAAAATAATAAAAATTGCAATATTTTTAATTATTGCCCAAATAAATACCTGTAATAATTGTTTATAATTCTTAAAAAATAATAAAAAATGTGTAGACAAAAATGGAGCAAAGTTTTAGAATTCTCGATTTTAGGTATTTTATGAGATTTTTGAAGTTTAAAAAATTAAAATTGCCATATTTTTAATTATTGTTAAAATAAATACCTGTAATAACTGTTTATTATTCTTTAAAAATAAATTAAAAAATTGCAGACAAAAATGGGAAAAGTTTCAGAATTTTTATTTTAAAAATAATTAAAATTGCAATATTTTTATTTATCGTCAAAATTAATACCTGTAACAACTGTTTATCATTCTCAAGAAATAAATAAAAAATTTGTAGACAAAAATGGAGAAACGTGTCAGAATTTTTATTTCACAAATAATTATAATTGCAATATTTTCAATTATTGCAAAATAAATACCTGTAATAACTGTTTCTCATTCTTAAAAAATAAATAAAAAAATTGTAGACAAAAATGGGGAAGTGTCAGAACTTTTATTTTTAAAATAATAAAAATTGCAATATTTTTAATTATTGCCAAAATAAATACCCGTAGTAACTGTTTATCATTCCTAAAAAATAAATAAGAAAATTGGGAAAATTGTCAGAATTTTTATTTTTAAAATAATTAAAATTGCAATATTTTTCATTATTGCCAAAATAAATACCTGTAATAATTGTTTATCATTCTTAAAAAAATAATTAAAAATTGTAGACAAAAACGGGTAAAAGTGTCAGAATTCTCGATTTTAGGTCTTTTATGAGATTTCTGAAGTTTAATCACTGAAATTTAAAAAAAAAATTTTAATATTTTTAATTATTTCAAAATAAATGCCTGTAATAACTGTTTATAATTCTTTAAAAATTAATAAAAATTGTAGACAAAAATTGGGAAAATTGTCAGAATTTTTATTTTTAAAATAATTAAAATTGCAATATTTTTCATTATTGCCAAAATAAATACCTGTAATAATTGTTTATCATTCTTAAAAAA
>JAAAKG020020712.1:0-20318 GCA_010014905.2 Druon quercuslanigerum | reverse complement strand
AATATAAATGAAAACAAAGAAATGTCACAACTAATAAACTGGTGGGACACAAAAAAATGAATAATATAAACGAATAAATATAAAATTAGGTTATTAAATATTAAGTAACGTAACAACTGGTACCCTGGTGGGACCCTAAGATTAAGTAATGTAACAACTGGTACCCCTGGTGGGACCCTAGGAATAAGTAATGTAACACCGTTAAATGTTTTGAAATCTTACAAAATCTCCTAGAATCCGTTGATATAATTTAGCATATGCTTCTGCATACTTTACATATTTATTTATTATTATAATGCCGCATCTTTTGAAATATCTTAAAATCCATTGAAATTCCGTTAAAAAGGAGAACCCCCTTTATATATTTTTAAATCCGTTAAAACCACTTTAAATTTTCTGAAATATTTGAAAATATTTTGATAACTTATAAAATCTATTTAAATCTCTTCAAATCTTCGAAATCCCATACAAAATCCTATATTATCCTTCAAAATTCGTAAAAATACATCGATAATATATGAAAGCCTTTAGAATCCTTTGAAATCCTGTAACTTATTTTGATAGATTTAGAAATCTCTTAAAATCCTTTATAATATCGGAAATTTTTTTGAACTTCCATAACATCTTTTGAAATCTTACGAAATTCCCTAAAATTCGTGAATATACTTTGGAATCTTTTAAAATATCTTGAAAGCCGTTGAAATCCGGTAAAATCAAGGAAACCCCATTAAATCTCTTAAAACCCGTTAAAATCGTTTGAAATTTTTTCAAATCTTTTTAAATCATATAAAAAATTTCTTTAAATACCTTTAGATCTTCGAAATGAAATTAAAAAATTCGAATTCAAACCCTAAAACTTTTTCAATTTGAAATAATAAAAACTGAGTACAAAAATCGTTAAAAATCTTCAAGATTTGTTTTAAAATCTCGAAACGCTTACATGTTGTTTTATATTTATTCAACTTTTTAATTATTTTTGAAATGTTTTCAGTACTTCTAAATATGTTTTAAAATTATTTGAATTCTTTATTCTTTTAAAGCCTTTCATGATTCTTCGGTACGAATAGTCGGAACAGAAACTTCGTTTAAATTATGTGAAATCATTTCAAATTTTTAATTAATTGTGAATCTTCAATATTTTCTATATATTAAAATTTAATAATTTTATTTGTAAATTAAATATTTTCAACCAGACAAATTAGTATTGTAACATTAAAAGTTCAATTTTTTTATTAGCTTTGAATATTTTATTTATAATTACTGATTTTGCATCAACAATTAAATATTTCTAAATATTAGGCAAACGTTATTTTTCTTGATTAAAAAATTTTAATGGTTAATTACTTGTGAATCCTCAAGGTACATAAGTTTTGTCGATTTAAAAGCTTTAAAAGATTTAAAAGATTTAAAAATGTACGCTTGAAAATTAAAATTAAAAATTTGTAAGTGAATGATTTTCAAAATACGTATTGCAAACTGAACGATATCAGGCTTAGAAATTAATGTTTATGTATATAAAAATTCATCTGAATACTTAAAAAACTGTTGAAATCAAACTTTGACAGGCTTTTTGTTCAAAAAATTAGTTAAATTCATGGTCAAGAAATTAATTTACTGCCATTTCCCGGTTTTTCCCGGCCTCGTGAAATTCCCGGTTTCACGGTCGAGCAGCCACCCTGTGAACTATTTCGAAACCTCTCAAAATCTCTTAAAATCTGTGTGAAATAGCACTATTTATTTCCTTCGAACTCTTGCAATCGTTTCAAATCATTTGTAATCTCTGAAACCTCTCGCAATCCTTTGGAATAGTTTTAATTATCCTAAAACTGTTGTAATCAATTGAAATATTTTTCAGTTCCTTGAGATCTTATGAAATCATAAAAAGCTTTGGAAATCTCGGTTAATTCCGTAAAAAATTATATTCTTTGAAATACTCTGTAGCCCTTTGAAATACCTGAAAATCTCTTGAAATCTGTTAAAATACTCAAAAATCACTCGTACCTTTTCAAATTTTTTGAAATCCCTTAAAATTTTGTTTATGGTGAAAATAATTGCTATATTTTTGGAGAGGGCTCTAACATGTCAAATATCATCCATAAATTGTAATTAATGAACATTCCCAAACCTAATTCTAGGGAAATTTAAACGTACTCGCTCGGCAATTGTCAAAGGTGGTGGAGCTGGCAGAACTGGAATGCCTGTCACAGCAGCTTCAGGATTGTCATGCCGATGTTGTTCTACCAAACACCTTACGTCGTGTATTAGGGCCACAGGATCGCGTATCAATTCCGGTACGTTTTTCTTCGTCGACGGTAGGGAATGCAGGTACATAACGATTGACTTCAATCCATGGAGTTCGTAAGGCGTTAAGTGAATGTGATGAAGATGATGCAGAGGTGATGAATAATTTTGCGCATCTGAAATATCTAAATGACTTCTTCCTAAAAGGACATGCACGTACTTTTCCAAAACGTACCTGAAAAGATTAAAAAATACTTGTTACTCTTATCTATAGGGTATTTAGACATTCTGTGCGCGGCGGATCTTTTCCTCTTTAACGATAAACTCACCAAAGCATTTCCGTGAAGAAGGGGTATCTAAATTTCTGTGGGACTTTCGTGTGCTCCTCAACTTGTGCAACTTTCAGTTGTTTGTCGATTCCAAAGCTGTGGAGAAAATTGCCACCGAAGACTAGGGAGTCCTGAGGTGTGTAAACGGCATGGATCCACCCAGTGGGGATAAATAAGGTCATGCCAGCAGTTAAATTTATTCTACCACATCTGTCAACCATGTCACCGAAGAAGACGTCCGATTGTTTTCCACTGAGAACCCATTCTTGATAGAGCGCTAAATTCTTCTCGGTGGGTGGAATCAGCCAGAAAATCTTGCCGCCTCGGAGAATGTGGTACCAAACACTTGTACCTCCGAAATCGACGTGGAAGTCGGTGTAGCAACCTTTTACGGACATGAGACAGTACTTCTGAACCTTTGGATACATCATGTCCTCGAGAAGATTCGTGGCTTCCACTTGTGCCTCTTTTAAATGCCGAGGCCAAACCACGTCAACCCAGTCGACTTGTCGAACTAAGGTTGGTGACTGCACGTAATTTTCTAGCTTCGTGTGACTAAATTCGAGGGATATTACATTAAGAAGGCGATCCTTGTTTGGATCCTCGTAGTATTTCTGCCATTCTTTCATTGTCATGTCCTCGTTCTTTTGCGTATTTACATCCATTACATCTAATACTCTTTTTGAACCTAGAATTATGTTAAGCAATTTTTTTAGCTTCTATTTCGTTGAAACTCATTGAATTGGAAGAGATTTTAAAAAATGTGAAACAATTTTAAATTCCCGGGTTTTTTCTGATCACTGTTTTCCCCTGACCAATTTAAAGATGTCTTTTTGTAATTTGTAACAATTTAAAGTATAGAAATGGGAAATTTTACGTAATATACATATACAAAATTTATTTCGTGAAGAAAATAACGGTATTAGCAATATTTTAATAAAATAAATAGAAACCAGGAAAAGGCCAAATTATCGATGATTGCTTACGATCTTCTAATGTTAACTATATGAGAGCACAATTTTTTTCTCTTCAATAGGTTGAAAGCTACCGGAATTCTCTACTAAATGAGCCCGGATGAAGTCATGTTGTCAATGGTTAAAGAAGATATGGAAAAAGTAGTACAAATTTCAATGTTTTCTTCAAATTTAAATAAAGTCTAATATCATAATAATTTTGCAATGTCCTTGTAATCATTTTAAATGTAAATTTACATAATATCGCACCTAATTATCACTATTATTGTGAGAATTTGTATTGTATAGTTCAGCATGTTAAAGTTAAAACAAACCTTTTGGAAAAATATGAATATTTTTTCTATTGAAATAAAGTTTGTTGTAAAATGTATTAAATATAATTTAAAAATGCCTCCTATCTAGCTTCTTTTATCTGTTTTCTAAATTCTGATAGCTTTCAAGCTATTTAAGAGAGTATTTGTATCACATATAGAGGACATTAAAAGAACTTGAGCAATCAACGAAAAACTTTTATGGTATCATATACGATGCGTGAAGCAATCACATGTTCCTCTCTCCGATACTCGACTAAGCAATAAAAAGAAGATAAAATAAAGAAAAGTAGATTTTATGGAAGAAGAAAATTCCGTTCTTATATAAAATCCCCGTGGTTTTCAGGTTAACTGAAATTCTTGTTCTTTCCTGATTTCATTGAAATGAACAGAAATAAATAATTTAATTTAAATGAAAATGAAGAAACAATAAAACCATAAAACTTGCATGAACAGAAGAGTTCATTTTTAATAGTTTTTCACTTTTTTATTATGGTTTTTTAAATTTTGAATCTAGGCACTTAGGAGTGTACTGTCCAAATTTGATTGCTAGATTCTTCTTTTTCTTTTTTAATTTCCAAGTATTTCGTAGCAAAAATTTACATGTCAGACAGTAAACAGAATTTCTTTGGATTTATTTTGAATTTAATTTATTTAATTTTTAAAATATGAGATTAGAAAAGTGGAAATTCAACTTAAAAAACAAGTTAATTTTTTATTTTAAATCCTTTAAAATTATTTGTTTATTATTCCAGCCATTGAAGAATTTCTTTTTCAAAATTGGATATAGGCCTTTGAAAATCCTTTGCCTTTGATATAAAAAATTCCGACAAAACATTTGTGTAATAACCGATTTTTATATGTTTTTAATCCTTCTCATAAGCAAAAACATTTTTTTATTTACAAAATACCACCATTTCGGCCTAACTATAATAAATACATTTATTAATTATAGAAATGTATTGAATATAAATATTAAACTATCCTTTAACATGCTCTTAAAGTTTTTTTAAAACATTTGTTTGCAGTCAATAGTGTTTTTCCAATACACGACAGTAGTAGCAACATCCCCAACTCAATCTCGAAAATAATAATTTTGACCCTGTGTTTTAAAAAAGCGGATATCTATTAAGCTAAAATCCGCCATAAGGTACCCTTTCTTGTGGATGCCCACATATATTTTTGAATAATATATCAGTCCAGGCTTTATTTCGTCTTTTTCCCGATTGGGTGGCCACCCTGAACGAGCATTTGCTCAAATTTATTTTTAAATTTAAGAAAATGCATATTTATATGAAAAAAAAACCTTCCAATTGGAAATTTATAAGTGCAAAAATCTATAAAAATTTGAAAGAATTTGTATTTAAGTCACTGATATTGTGTACAACAAAATGAAATTAATCATCATTTGTAAATCATTCGAAACTGTATCGTTTGAAAATAATTAATTGCATTATATAGTTATGTTAAGTTTGTTGACAAAGAATTTACCCCAAAAATGCGAAAATCGATTCAAATAAATAAAAAATTCAGTTCCTTAAAAATGTTAGCATATAAAACTGAAAGTGCGCATTTTTCTTAAATAGCCATTTTAAGTTTAACAATTTTGAAGTGATACTTTCAAAGAATTGGAAGCTGAAAATTAATTAATTTTACAGCTTAATAGTAGACGAATTTCAAATTTAGAGCGTTTAAATTAGAAATATTTTGAATTTTATTGCTAAAAAATTGTACAGTATAAATTTACAGTCTTTAAAATCAAAAATTAAGATCTTTCAGAACGTAAGAATTACAATGTAAAAATTTTGAAAGAGGATTCATAACTGAATCTTTTTAAAGCAACTTTCCAAATTCATTACATTTTTTAATATTTATCATTTTACTTCAAAATTCATCGTTATGTTTAAAAAATCGTTTTTTTTTTGTTTGCTAAAAATTAATTTTTTTTAATTAAAAATTTAACTATTTTGTTGAAAATTCATCTATTTCGTAAAAAAATCATCTTTTTAGGTGGGAAATTAATTTTCTTCGTTGAAAATTCAACAGTAAAATTTTCCACAGATGAATTATCTATAAAATTCAACAGTGCGATTAGTGAGATTTTTAAATTTTAATCAAAATTTAACTGTTGAATTTGGAACTGTACTACGCATTTAAAATTGAAAATTATTTTATTTTACAAATCAAAAGTCGACCCTTTGCAAATTTAAAACGTTGAGAAGTAAAATGTTTTTATTTGAATTACTGAGAAATGGTAAAATATCAGATTTATAGCTTTCAAAATAAAAAATTTATATCTTTCAAATCTTAAAAAATAAAAATAGTAAAATTATTAAAACATGTCAAAAAAGTAATAATAACTGAATATTTTTAAATTAACTTTCTAATTTACCTCGCCCCTTTCAAAATGAATCTGAGTGAAACATTGCAATAAAAGTAAAACCATGGAAGAATATTCATTATATATTCAAAATCGCATTCAAAATTTTCAAAATTTAATAATTTTCTAAAGTGAAAATTTCAAATTTATGGCCTCTCGATATGTTTTTAAGTGAATAAAGTGCACAATTTAAACTTACAATCATGATAATAAAACTTTATGTTTGTATCCCATTGACCATGCAATGTTTCCCGCGTGCTGTAGCGCGCGCATACTTTTGCTAGTTTAAATAATAAACTTCTAAAACCTAAGAACTATCAAACACGTTTTTCTTCACATTACTTCATTAAAAAAAGGCTTCCATTCTTCAAATGTAAAGTTTCCATTTTTAAAAGCCACTTTAAAAGCGTTCAAAATATAAACAAACGAGTTCGATCTTTTTAACTAACGTCAATTTGATCAAAATTTTATTTTTTTTAGTTACAATTAAAAACTAGAGCCAATTGTGAGATATGACACACCAAAAATTAACTTATTAATTGATATATTTGTTAAAACAAAACTTACCAACGCAAGTCCTGACATCGTTGATCGTAAAGTTTGCACTGGGAACTCGAAGTCCCAATCCGGCTTTATCTCTGAAGAGAAGGGGAATACCCAAACCGTGTTTTTGCAGGTAAGCAACATTGAGCTCCTGGCCAGCCATTTCTCGAAAAAGGCCCGTGAAATTGCTCAAGTTATACCTTTCGCACTCGATCTTTTCGTCAAGCTGAAAGGTCCTTCTGCCCTCAATATCCTCGTCGCCAATGGCCCAGTCATCGGTGTAAAGTTTCCTTGTTCTCTCTCGCTGTAATTACAAAATATTCGTACTTGTGTAAAAAGAACTGGCTCGCGAAAACGAAGCACATGATACTTGTCTCATTTGTTTACCAATTGTCGCCTCTTGGGCGCTGGGACAGGATCATCGGCCATTGCGTACACGCTGTCAGTAACGTATCACCGTATTCTCATTGAAAACTGCAGAATTTTTTCTTGTCGCTCCTGCAAAGTTGCTTTGACTATGGCAAATCACGGTTGACGTGTCAAATATTCACATGTCAGACGATACAGAGCCAAAATCGCGAGCCGGAGACTTGGATTGCAATTGTCCCGTGAAACGAGGTCGCCATTTTGCAACCAAACACCGCCAAATCAATCTGGCCAGATAATTTAAGTCCCTAGAATTTTAGTGACTTCGTGAGTTTTAGAAACCAGGCGTGCCAACAAGAAATTAGTATTTCACATCATGTAACGTCATCTGACAAGATGGCCGCACGCCGAGAGGCAAACAACAATACCAATTGCATAAGGTGAAACTTCATTTGTCTAATAACTTAGGAAAAAAATGGGTTTTCCCTGAGTGTAATTGGCTATTATTTTTCATTTTTCAAAAGTTATTTAATTGAATAATAAAATCATGACGAACAATCATCGATTTTATTATTAATTTTAATAATCTTTAAGAAAGGCACACCCGTATCCAAATACACTTATGGTGATAAATACTTTTTTTTCATTTTATTAAATACAAAAATAAGGTTTAGTCCCATTTAAAGGAAATTATTGTTTGACACTCGGCGTGCAGACATCTTGGTCTTCCCCCACCAAACATGAAATACCTACAGTTGGAGCCAAAAATCGACGCCCCTCACTTCTTTTGATTGCAACTTACTCAAAAAATTTCTGAATTGTTTAATAAAAAGCATCTGAAAGTTTTGAGTCTTCCAAATTTAAGGATATGATCACTATTATCCTAAAAAATTGTTGTCGATAGTTAGGAGAGAAAGGATGTCAAAAAACCGGGCTTTTCATCCTACTTTTTCAATTGGGAAAAATTAGCCGATATTTTTTAACATTCTTTCATACATTACATTTGTTTAAATTCTGAAATATTTAATAATTTACTTTTTACAGGGAATTTTTTGCAAATGCTTTGTATAGAGAAAAAATGAAGAAAAGAAACCGTTAAGGCTACAAATTGTGTAGTTTTGTGATGAGAAAAGCATTGTTACGCAAGAAGGTTCATTTTAAATATTTCTGAATTTAATCAGTCTTGGCATGTGGGCCGGTAGAAAAAAATTAAAATAATAATTCTTGCGTAAAAATGATTTTAATATGAATTTAGTTATTACACTGCACTCACATGACAAAACTGCAAATTTGAGACCATTAAGCTGCTTCTTCCCTTCATTTGTTCTCAATAAGATAAAGTGTGTGTACATAAATCCTCGTAAAAAGTAAACTAATAAATATTTAAGAATTTAAGAAAAATGTATTGCATTAATGAATGTTAAAAGAATATCTGTGTATTTTTTTCCTAACGTCAACAATAATACTAATTGCATGTGGCGAAACTTAATTTTTTTATTGTTTAGAAAAAAAGATGTTTTATTACAAGTGTAATTGTCTATTATTTCTTATTTTTCAAAAGCTATTCAATTGAATAAAAAAATCGATTTTTTTTAATAAGTTTGTTACATAATTAAATAAGTTCTGGAAAATAAAAAAATAATAGTCCCATTATTGTTTGACCCTCGACGTGTGGCCATCTTGGCCGATGACGTAACGCTGTGAAGTACCTAATATTAAACTTGAGGATTTACCTGGATTTACCCGTTAATGTTTTGCGCGGGATCTTTAAATATCTTACTAATTTAAATTCATGTTTTGTAAAAGTAGCTTCATTTAAAAAGATTAGTCATTGATAGTCCGACACTTTACTGCGTGATATGGGAGGTGAGAAGTTTTACTGATAAAAGTTACTAAATAACATATTGTAAATAACAGCTGAAAGTCCTCTCAAATCGAAAAGCTCGTGCTGCAAGGGCTCAATTTGACGAAAATATACTGCAGCAGTATTTGTTTGCATAAATTGTTTATTGCTTCTACTGCAGTACCCTTGACTTGCAATGACGACAATTTTAAAATGGAACATTCAAAAATATTATATATGGGCGTCTAGTTTAGGAGATATTCACGTTTTTCTAAGTTGAGGTCAAAATTATTATTTTTGGTTTTGAATGGGGTTTAATACTGGGATCTATACTAAATTAATTGGGAGTATATTTATATCCATATAGTAACCGTAAGTAGGTATGTTTTATGTCCGAAGAGCAAATATAACATTCGTGCTTATGGTACTCGCCAAGTTTAAATGCGTTTTCTCGAAAAACGGTTTTTCGAAGTTCTAGCTTAAAAAATGCCCCGATGACTATTTTTTTTGACTTAGAGGGTTCCTTTTGGGCCTAAAATGTCGGGAATTTATCCGGCTATATGCCCCTGTATATGACTCCATAACGGCCATAATGGCTGTTTTCATGCGGATGCCCACATTTGTATACTTTGATAGTTAGAGGATATATGCGTAAAAATTAAATTTGAATACATTATTAAAAATTAACGTGAGGTACGATTGATGATGACTGCGCTATTTCTGATTAAATAATAAACCATTTTTACAGTATAGGTTTACCGTAAATGATTTGGAACATCAAAAAAATGCAATACTATAATAATTAACAAAAAGCAGTTTAATTATTAATACTTTTCAAGGAATATTGCTACCAGTTCTACTTATATAAGTGTTAGTACGGTTTCCTAGCAGGATAATATTATTGAATGGTCGACCTCTTCAGAAACTGGTAAAAGGATCCATTACTCCTTTCCCCCATGAGGTAAGAACTTCTGAATGGTTTGACCCTTCTGAACAACACCATTATGCTGTGAGCGCACATCAGTAGCAGTCTCATGAAAGTGACTCTTAGGGGTTTCGTAAATTTTATTCAGAATAGTCAATATTAGGTGAATCGAGTTGAAACTGAACATTTCTCTTCAGAATTAGCTACAGAATGAAAGCAAATATTATTTTTTAAATATATCGATATAATTCTGTTTTAGAGAGAGTTTGCAAATTCTTGGCCCTGATATGATTTTTCCGCGTTTTTTTTTTAAATATAAATATAGTTAAATATAAATTAATTTTTTTTTCCGTCCACTTTCAATTTGAGATACCAACGTAATGGTTTAAATAATATATTATTATTTTTAAATAATGTTTTAACACAACAGTTTAAATTTCCACCAAGCAACTGGCTTGATTTTCATTTCAAAAATGATCAAATTAAGCTTTAAATACAAAGCAGTTGAAATAAACTAAAATAGACGAATTTTTAACTTTGAAAGATTTTTCAGTCAAGAGAGAGAAAAAATGACAAAGAAGGTATTCCATTTTGTAGAAAGAAGTTAATTTTAAACTAAGAAGATTACTGACATACAAAAAAGAAC
Source organism: Druon quercuslanigerum (assembly GCA_010014905.2). NCBI lineage: Eukaryota > Metazoa > Arthropoda > Insecta > Hymenoptera > Cynipidae > Druon > Druon quercuslanigerum. The sequence goes on along the minus strand of JAAAKG020020712.1, from coordinate 9,760 downwards.
CAATTTTCAAAAAAAGGCAGGGTTTTTTAAAGTAAAAAGCGACAAGTTTGGGAGCAAATACTTTAATTTTCAATTAAAGTAAATCAGTTTTGAAGCAAAACTTTCAAGTAAAATGATTAATCTTAGTCACAGTTTCAGTGAAATACAGTTCAATTTTTAATAAAAAGAAGTAACTTCTCAGCCAACAAAATAACGATTTTGAAAGCAAACAGCTCATTTTTAAACCAAATTTAGTGGTGAATTTTTAACCCAAAAATTAATTTTTAACAGAAAATTTCCACTTTCCACCAAGCAGTTTCATCGTCATTCCAATAAAGATCCAAATTAAGAAAACAAGATTAGAAAATTTTAGTCTTCCACCTTTCGAGACCCCCTGAATCCGAAAATCAAATTTTTACGATGGCGTTTGTCTGTCTGTCCAGCCGTGCGTCCGTAAACGCGAAAACTCTTGAAAAAATGGATGGATCAAATCGATTTTTGGCATACATTTTTTAGGTCCTAAAAGAAAGGACAAGTTCGTTAACCAGCCATTTTGGATAAAAATTCCAAAAGTGAGCGCATTTTGAACATTTTTGAGACCACTTTTTTTGGAATTTGAAAATTCTATGTGCGTGTATTTATAGTATTAAAAAATACGAAAAATGTATTCTAATGACTTTTTTCGATAAAAACAATAAAATCGAAAAAATCAATCGAAAATTAAAATTTTAAGCCAAACAACGCCAAACATAAAACAAGCCAAATATAAAAAAAACAAGAAAGAAAATCATTGCTTTTTTAAAGCCCTTCAAGATTATCATAACAAGTTTTTGGATTCTTTTGAAAAATCGAAAATTCAAATTTTTATTGCACAAAAAATAATAAAAAATCAAACATTCAATTATTTGGTAAAACTATGCAGGAGACGACAAAAGATGAATTTACAAAAAATTTGGTACCAATAAAGAACTACAAGTTCGTTATTAATCACTTCTTGATAGGACGCGTGCTTTTTAATTTATTCGTGAAAAATAACATTGAAAATTAAAAAAAGTAAAATTTGTGGAAAAACGACAGAAGTGACGAAAAAATGATTTGACAAAAATTGTTTACCCGAAAAAGAACTAACAATTTGTTACGAATTTTTGATAGGACCCGTAGTTTTGGTTTTAATCATAAAAATGGCATTAAAAACTGGTAGAAAAGCGATAAAAGGTTCGCAAACAAATTTCAGTTGAAGATTTATCATTTTAGTTGAGCGAGGAATGTAGCAGTTGCTTCTTCAACTCAAAGAGAATCACCCTCTAAAGTTTTCTAATAATTAATTAAAAAATATGATTTTTGTAGAAATTGTTGATGTAAGTTTTTGGCTTTAGGGTCAGAGAATTGAAACTAATTAAGTTGTTTCAAACGTTGCGGCACACAATGGTGGCCCTCATCAGTGAGTCTTATTAAATCTGTGAAAAGTAGATGATATCTTGTAGGTACGCAGTTGTACATTTAGAAGCATAATTCTTTGATTAATATCTCAATAAATTTGTGTACGGAAATTTAAGAATTTGAATTAAAGATTTAAATATAAGTATCCAAATTTGATGTCTTTAAAAAAATGTATTTCAATTAATCAGAAGCAGTGTAATAATGTTATTACTAACCTTATAAGAATTTATAACAATCACTTGGTATAATGACGTGTTTTTGGTTTTTTTTCTCCTCAAGAGAAACTAGAAAGATTTGAGTGATTATTAAAAATATAATTTTCATTGAAATCAATCATTTAAAAGGCAGCATAAACCAAGTAATTGAAATTTGAACGAAAGAATATCACTTTTCAAGTATAAATGGAATAGCTCAATTGCTAGTTAAAAAATTCATTGTCAACCTAACCGATGAATTTGGGTTTAGTGATTCAAAAGAAGAACATACCAGACTATAATGGATTGGACTAAACACCGTAACTAAACACCGTGACTGAACATCGTAAACGAGATCTATGGGAGAAACCCTCATAAGCCTTACCCGCCTCACCGTACTCACGCAGCAGCCTTCACCCCCGACGGAGATAAAGACTCTTCTTAGGTACCCATTCTTCTGAAATATTCCAGCAGAAGCAAATAAATTACCCAAAAATACCACTGCAGCATATTTTCGTCAAATTGAGCAGCACGAGTTTTTCGTTTCAGGAGGGCTTTCAGCTGTCATTCACTTTTTGTCTTCGCGATAATCGATATAGACAGTTGGATTTAATCACTCTCTTTAAGCCCGCAGCGGAGGGTGCTCATCAAGGTGGAAGGTTGCAGCAGTGCATTTTCCGAAAGCACTAATTGCCCTCTACAACATGTTATGCATTTGATCTCGCCAATACCAGATGACAGGGGTTTAAAAAAAATCAATTGTTAAGAATCCAATCTATTACATGTTTCTCAGATACAGCTCTTAATTTTCCATGTGTAAGATTTCTAGGTACTCTTATCATGATAACTTCTCATCTCACAGATCAAACAGTAGGATCTCGAACTATGCCAGGGGGCGCACAGGGAGGCCAAAAAAAGTTTATGTGGACAAACAAATTTTTAGCCAACACTATTCGTTTGATTTGGATATCCAGGACACTTAAAAAAGCTCTAAAAAAAGGGTCACCGGTTTCATTTCGTTTCACGATACGTTAATTGAATTACGTGCACAGATGGTGGAAAAAATGTGCCGCGAATAGTTTTCGCTGAAAGTCGGTTGTGTTCATAGCTTCTATTGGGATTTATCAAAGACAAAATTATCTCGCAATTGGCTTTCAAAACCATGAGATTTCTCGAGAAAAATCTGATTCTGGAAAAACCTGGATATTTTTTTATTTTTCAAGAGAAAACTAGGATACCAGAGCAGATGGGGCAAAACCAGGACATGTCCTTCAAACCCAAATTGTCTAGTAACCCTAGTTAATTTTTTGTTTAAGGACGTTCGAACCAGGACTCAACCTCAAAATTGAATTAATCGACATTCGACATCTTTTTTAGATAATTAGGGCCTATTCCTGTTTTCAATCACCTTTGTATTTGGAATGAGAGAATGGCTAATTTCAATATTTTTTGTGTAAAAATTCTTTTCTAATTTCAAAATTTTATGGTAATTTCTCGAAACTTATGGTAGATGATTCCGCAAAAAACTTGAACCTATTATTGAAAAAATAGCCAACTTCTGTGTTTTTAAATGAAAATTGTTTAAAAAAATAATAGTTTTTATGAATTTGTAAATTAGCGAAAAATCATCGGAAAGACACTCTTATTTAATTTTGAAAAAATGAGTTTATGCGTCGAAAAATAGACAAACACTGAATCTTTTTCATGGAAATTTATTTAAATAATTAAGAATTCTGGTAAATTTATAAAGTATCATAGAATAGCGTTATTGGAGAAGTATTTAATTCCATTACAAAATTGAACCTTTTTGTTGAAAAATATGCAAACTATGATTTTGTTAATAGAAATTGTTTAAATAATTTACAATATTATCAAAAAATAACTTTTGTTTATTAATTTGTTGGCAATGTGATGAAGCATTTTTTTAAATTATGCTCATTCACTGCAAATTATTGCTAGAAGTAAATTTTGTTGTAAAATAAAAAACTTCCCATATTTTATATAAAAAATTCAAACTTAATAGTATTTGGAAAATTGAAAAATCTTTCATTAGAAAAAACGTCCAAATAGAATGAATAGTGTAGACTCAAAAAGTTTTTCTGGACAAATTAGTCCAGAGCTTAGAATTTTGATCCAATTTGAACATTAAAAAAAATAAAACTGAACTACATTTTGAAGAGATTTGTCATAATCAAAAACAGATTGTCGTAAACCTTTAAAGATCAGATTTCGCTTTTTCAGCAGAATTTACTCTAAATTAAAAAATTATATGCAAAAATTGTAAGTTAGTTTTATGAAAAAAAATTTATTTCTTAAAAACCTTTCTAATAAACCACAATATTAATTAATTTAGATCATGCTATGGAATTTGGCCAGCAAATTCTCGGAAGCAGTAGATCCGAACTCATTCAATCCAAGTTCCAGTGTATGTTATTACATTTTTTAGGTGTTATCAATCGCCTAAATCCACTAAATACAATCAAATAATACATTTATGTACAGAAGTTATTTATTATTGATTTTTTGTTGACTCCATTAAAATTGATATAAATTTTGGGTAAGAAATCTCGTTTCTGCAAAAATAGCGTATGTGTCCGTTTTAAACACTACATTTTATTTCAAAAAAATGTATTCATTTTTGCTTTAGTAATATTTGAAAATTATAATTAAAATAAAGAAAACCTGCGCCGGACCTGATAATTAAAATTTATATTATATTCTGTATAACAAAAGATTATTCCTATTATATATTTGGAAAAGGTATCAACTCGATACAAAATATAAATACTGAAAATTCGTGTACAGAGTTTTTTGAAAAAAAATATTTATTGAATTTTTTGTAATTAGAAAGTGTTAAAATATTACGAATTTGTTTATTCAACTTTGATAACATTAAACGTATTTAAAATGCTCGAATCTAACAATTTGTTGCATTAAAATGTAATCGTGGTGCGCAACTCGTCCGCAAATGTTTGATCAATATTAGTTACTAATTTGCTTCAGAGTGCAGGATTTTTAATCGTTTTATTTTACTTTTAGATTTTTGGGACTAAATTTGAATTCGCAAAATGGCACCTTCTCACAAAGGACCAAAGAGTCTTGTTCGCCTAGCAGAAGTAACTTCTGATTCGCAGCTGGCGATTACCGAATATTTTTATTCGAAACAAGAGGATCAGATTGTAGAGTAATGTTTTTAATATACAAATACTTCTATAGTTTTTTTTTTTTTTTAATATTTACCATAATCCTATACAATAATATTGTCACATTAAAAGACAGATTTAAGCTAATAAGTTAATTTATAAAAATAGATGTTTGATATAATAAAACAACTTTAGAGACGTTGCACGTACTAATTTGTAATATCTCTCAGATAGTTTATTATCACTGTTAAGAAAATAATCGTGTTTATATCTATTTTTTAGAAATTTAATTTTTTAAGATATAGGACGTTGGATCTCCACTCTCCACTGCCTTTAACTCTATTTTTTATGCTTTTAGAGAGGTTAATCAAAATATTTTCATGAAAATAAGTTAAAAGTGAAATTCTGTTGGCTCAGTCGATTAAATGTGGCATTTAAAAAAAGCTCCACGAGCTGACGTGAACTGAAACCCTTCAATATTCTTTTTAAATAGTGAAAAAATGAGAAAAATTAGTTTGATCTATATATTTTTTTAAAATGTAATTTCCTATAAAACAACAAAATTTAATGTTTTATTTCTACAGGTTTTTAAATAATGTCCCTTAGAAGTCGATTTTGAATGAATATTTTTTTTATAAAGAAAATTCTAGTTTTTGCGGAATAACTCATTTCTTATGCATCGCTGGTAAGGGGCTGCCAATAAATTAATTAGAGAAAACTCAATTTTTAGAAGATCTAAAAAAACATGCTATGTCCCAAAAAATGAGAAACAGCAGTTTTATGTAAAATTTATGATAAAGATGGTATTTCTTTTAACATTTATTATTTTTTATCGATAAATAAAAAGTGTTTAGGTCCTTTTTAAACTAATTTTTAATATTTTTGATAATTATTATCCGGGATAAAGGATATAGCTAATGAATGTAAAAAATAATATTTTTTATTCAATATGTTTTGCAATTGGTTAATAAATTTCTATTTATATAATTTCCCCCCACTAAATCGTGAAAATTTAATATTTTCTTTAATTAATTACAGAAAGAATAAATGTCAAGAGTAACATTTTTTCGGATATTTGACGATTACTTAAACAATTTACGAACATGAATTTAGTTTATTACATTCATTTTCATTCTCGAGTTTTAAACTTATAAGTATACTTTTCAATGTCTTCTATAAAAGTTTTCATTTCATAACAATTAATTAAGTCTTTATTTGCATCAAGTACAAGATACCAAATATTATAACATTTTTCAAGAGATATTTAAAAAAGGCATGTTCAACAAAATTTCATAAAGAGTAATTTTCAGAAGGTCCTAAGGGGCCGTTAAAAATACGCAACGCTTTTTCTGAAAATATTGCCCCCCCCCTTTTTTGTAACACAACTTTAATATTAGCGAGCCGCCCAAGATGACCTCCCCCCCCATACATTCTAAAGGCGTTACGTATTTTTTTAGTGGCCTCTAATTTCAGTGCGATAAGAGCTAGAGCATTGTTCTTTTTTTAATTTGCTTAAAATTGAGACCTATTTAATTCATTTAAAACATCTTACACCTGCAATCCTCAGGAAAAGAGTTTTAATAAAAAACGAGAAATTTAATATAAAAAAATTGATGTTTCACAATATTTTACAAAAAAAGTTTAATTTTTAGAAGTCTATAATTTCGAGCTTACAAGAGCTAAAGTAATATTTTTTCGATCTATTTAAAATGAAGTCTCTTTTAATTAATTTACTGACAGATTTTACCAGCAGTACAGAGGGAATGATTTATTTCACAAAAACTAGATTTTGAAAATAATAATTAAAAATATAATGCTCAAGGCTATATAACTGTAAAACTTTTGGAGAGAAAACATTTGATTATTTTGTTTGACAGGAAATTTCATACATTTTAACTTTCGATTTGTGATCATCTGGAAAGAAGCAATTTTAGAGAAACATATTTTTTTCAAATTTTTTCGTCATTTTTCATCAATTTTGAAGGATTTCAGTTTTGTAAGATATTCAGCACCTGAACCCATTTTTCAATGCTTACTAAACTGTTTAAGCCAAAAAATTCAATTTTAACATTTTTTCATCAAAATATGATTAATCTCGTCAAAAAAGTTAGTTTCCTCAATTAGGCTCAAGGTGATTTTTTCTTTTTTCGACTTAAATTGATCGTCAGGTATCCCAGAAGATTAAGATTGATTAAGAAGTCGAGTCCCACCATGATAGACATAATTTTTAAAATTTACAACAATTTTAAAAAAGGCTACAATTCGGTTAAAATTCGTTAAAAATAATTTTCAATTGGTGCAATTTTCAATATTGTAGAATAAAGAAATATTTGCTTAATTGTAAAATACTATGTAATCTTTACAGAAAATACCCAGAATGGGAAATACCCAGGTCAAGTCCTGTGGCCGAATTAATGAAAGCTCGACGGGAATTGACCCAGGCTGAAAATGAGTTGCAGGAAAAATGTGTAGATCAAGAAACGAAACGGAAGAACATGGATCAACAATGGAGCGAACTAAGGAGTAACGAGCAGACTCTTCGTCAATCTTTTATCAAATTTAATAAGCTTGTGAAAGAAAATTATGAGAAAAGGGAACGAGCTGAGAACAAAATCAAGGAAGAACGCGATCGGCAGGAAAGAAGACAGGAATATGTGCGAAAAATTACAAACTTGATTAAATTTCACATTTAACAAGAACAGGAACTAGAAAGAAAATAATGTTTTAATTATAAGATCTATGAATTATAAATTACATTTTTTAATCGATTATTTTTAGATATATGAACTAATAAGCAATCTGGGAAAAATGACAGCCGCTCGGGAAAAAATGAAGAGCTATGTGAATGAATATAAAAAATATCAAAGTTATCTAGAGAGAGTTGTAAGAGAAGCGAATGAATTTAAATCAATTCCTGAAATTTTTAATCGATACGAAACCTTGATAGAAGCTAAGGAAGTACTTTCTGAAAGCCAAGATCAGAGTCTTGCAGTCTTAGAGGAAGCTAGCACTAATATGGTTAGTGTAATTTTAATTTTATTTATTTATATAAAATTAATATTCCTCCATACAGTAAATACTGCATAGTTTAAATGAATACAAAATTACAATTAATTGTCTTACATATATTTGTACTTTTAATTTAAAAATATCTACTCTACGAATGTTATGCAAAAATTGCATCCACTTACATTAAAAAACTTAAAACCATAATTTATTAAAATTAACGAATTTGGTAAATTTGAATTTAAAATTATTTTTGTATTCCAGCTTTAAATTGTACAGTTAATTATTACCGAATTTAAAAGTTAGTCAAAATTACATTGATTGGTGCTTATTAAACGTTTCAATCAGAATTTTTTCAAATTTTTATGACTGAAATATTTAAAACTTTTTCACAAATCGGAATTTAAAATTCTTCAATTTCTTACATGCTTAGAAATGCGAGGATGTGCATTTTCCTTCATTTTCAAATTAGGATTTTTAATTAAAAATCTTTTGAATAAAAAGTAGTTAAATTTTAAGGTATATTAAATTTGTCTTTTCACTTCAAACTTGAAATGCCTAATTAAAATGGTGAATGTTTAAAATGATTCTCCTGCATTGAAATTTTTGAATATTAAGTATTTTATCATTATTTAGCAGGAGGATTTCTACAAAGCATACACACAAATTACATTTGCTTGAATTAAAAACTTGAATTAAAATTAAAAACCATAATTTATTAAAATAAATTGAATTGATAAATTAGAATTTTAAATTAATTGCTTATTGCTCCCAGCATAAACAGTTGAACACAATTGCAAAAATTAGTGAACTTAGACTATTTCAATTTATAAATTTTCGAGTTTTTATGGCTATAAGGATATTGTTGAATGTTATACAATTTATACTGTAAAATTGTTTAATCTATTATCGGGCTAAAAGTTTAAGGTTGCAAATTTCTCTTTATTTTTAGATGCCGATTTTCAATTTTTAAGCTTTGGAATGGAAGATATTTAAATTCACCGGAATTTTAACCATCCATTTTTAATTCCTAATTTAAAATAATAAACTTTTAATTTAACAAATCAGCACTTTTCAATAGCTTTGACTTTACAATTAGGTCTTATTTAGATTTACCGAAATTCGGTGTTCGTAGAATAAATATTTTCGGTTTGCTTAGGAACTTCGTTCAAATTCATTAAAGCATGGCTATTGCTATTTGAAATGCATAATTGTTAAAATTTTTAAATGTGTTACTTTTTAGTTTTCAAAACAAACATCTATCTTATTCCAGACAAATTATTTTAAAAACTGTTTAATTCCGAGCTTTAAACTCTGTAAACCTTTAATTTATCATTTTAATTTTAGATACTTCAATTTAAATTTTTTTTTGAACGCTTTAAAGTATATAGTAAAAAGTGATCAATTTTAAGACCCCTATTGTTCAACAATTGCAAATCTTGTTCGAACACTAAAATTGTTCAAAATTGTAAATCTTTTTTTAAGTCTAATTTTTTTGTATTGATAAAAAAAATATTTTTCATAAAAAAACGCTAACATAATCCGACATTGTTAAAACATTATCAATGCAAGTTTTGTTGTCGAACGCTAAAATAATCTAAAATGTTTAAAATTTGTGTGTCTTCTTTTAAAATCTAATTTTCTTAAACAATAAATACTAATTTCGACAACAAAAATTAACATAATCTAGAATTATTCGATGATTATAAATAATGTTGAATTTGTATATATTTTTTTAATTCCAATTTTTGGTGTAAACTGTAAAACTTTAACGCAACCTAAGCTTGCTCAGACTTATAAAACTTTAAAATTTGTGTTTAAAAACCGATTTCCTGTGAAAAAGGTTAACTTAGCATTAAAATGTTCGAACATTGCAAATCTTGCTCGAACTATAATGATTTTTGATAAAGTAGATATTTCGGGTTTCAATCGTGCACAAAACTACGAATTTTGCCGACGTTTCGTGAACATTGCAGTTCACTTCTTCAGGGCTGACCT